>JBAMIB010039899.1:0-15898 GCA_037177415.1 Kaempferia rotunda
GAGCCAGGAGATAGGACAACCTTTTCTCACTCAAATAACTTTGGATAATGCTGTCTCATTAACCCGAGAAATTATTCTACAACACTATACTCGCAAAGTAGTCAATCCGTTTCCATATTCAATTAATTAGTTAAAAAAACTACTAATTTCCAACACTTCCACAGGAGCGCATTGCCACCCATTAGTCCAACATCAAGTTACTATAAGACATAGTTCACTCACCAGAAGTGAAATCCGTAGAGAAAATTCTGGGATCGAACGGGCAAGACTTGAGATCCCAGATATCGTTTGGGTGATAGAAGAGACCATCACAGATAAGCTCCGATCCAGAGGGAGACAGCCGGATCAGATGCACCTAATAAACAAAACCACCGGAGTCACCCACAAAATCATAAGATCGAGATCAACGACGCGCGCACGAGAAGAACCTCGTTCTCCTCTTTGAGGCTGAGGGTTCCCGCGAGGAAGCTGGTGTGGTCGACGTCAGCCTTGACGTCGGTAATGCATCGGGCCTGGAGAAGGAGACCAGGAGGAAGATGGATGAGGAGATTTCAAAAGAAGAATCGAATTGACTTAGTTGTTGCTGTTGTGACCTGGTATTTGAGGCCGCCGTAAACGATGCCGGTGGAGGCCCCCGCATTGTGGTACAAGTGAGGAAGATGGCGGTCGTTCTCCAGCGGCGATGGGGGTTTTGGTGAGGCTGCACTGGGAATCGAATTGTTTGATCTACCGTACGTCGAAGCGTTTATCCAAAATGATTCGTATGGACGGCTGATATTGGTCAAGTGATTTGATCCTCGAATTTTATTTAATTTTGAGTCTTTGGTTTCAGATGATCGGAATTTTTATTTAGTTTAATGGCTCATGCAATTTATCCAAATTAACGTATTTAACTATAAAATATTCAAACTGTTAACTTCTATTAAGACTATCGAGGTTAATTGGTAATTTTTATTACGAATTCGAGAGACAAACTGGGATTTACCAAATTTCCCCGGCGCATTTCTTAAACCCTAATTCCCTATCAAAATCACCTAATTCGCGATCCTAATTCCTAATTGACCGTAGAAGAAAGGCCCACCGGAATTGGGAGCGTCTGCGAACGAGAGAGGTCTCCAATCTCTGTCCTCCTGGCCTTCGATTTCGGTTGACGTTGTTTAACGACGATCGCCGGCGTCATGGACGCTATCATCAAAAACCGCCCCCATGCTCACCGATCGAGCGTCCTCCGTAAGCGCCGGCCCGAGGAATGCGTGGAGCGGCGCCAGGACCAGCCGGCGGGGCCATCGCCATCGAAGTCAGAGACGGCGGCCGAGGCATCGGGTGGCTCGCCGCCGTTTGCATTCCACGAGATGAAGAGGGAACTTGCTGAAACGGAGAGAAAGGAGAAGCTCGCGGCGTGGAAGACGAAGGTTGAGAAACGGAAAATGCTGATGGATTCTGATAAAAATGAGGTCTTGAAGAGGTTCAAGATGCTTTTGAATGTCGTCGAGAGTGGTAAGGTTTTGGAAAGGTTGAATTCTCTTTCATTGCTCTCTTCGTCTCCTCCTCCTCCTCCTAAAATGTAAGCTTTTGCAAGAATTGATCTTGTTTTGCTTCATTGTTTATATATTTATATCCTTTAATTGGTTTGATGCTGTTACTAAATTGAAAATTGAGATATTAAAGTGTCAATAGTTGCGAGATCTGAATCATGAGTGTCAGTTTTTGGATATGCCTCTTGATAACAAGGTTTTGGATATGTCAGAGTTTCCGTTTGTCATTCTGATTTTATGGAGCTTTTAGTATCCCTTGCTCCAATTCCTTGGTTCTCCCTGTGTTCTTGTTTGATTTTGTTTCTGGATATGTTTTTTGTTTAGTTTTCTTATGGGAAACACATCAGATAGATGTCGATATTTGTTTATAATCGTCAAGATTGATCATGTATAGGAATTGCAGAGTGGTATATTTCATTAAAGATTTGTATGTTGTATATAAGAATATGATTTATGAAGTTCAATAGTTTGATTAATGTGTAAAAACTTCTCGATAACAAGTATTAGAATATCAGAGTTTCCTTTTGTTGTTGTGATTTTGTACGACATTTATTATCTACTGTTTGTATTCCTTAGTCCTGCCTGTGTTTTTATTTAAGCTTGATTACTAGATATGTTTTTCTGTGTATTTTTTTTATGGGAAGCATATCTGATAGACAGTTGTTGATATCTTTGTCCATAATTGTCAAGGGCTTATATTGGGATTGCAGAATTGTATACTTAAGAATGTGAATTATGAAATTGCTGGTTTAATTAATGTGGAAATACCTCTTGACAGCCAGTATATGGATATGTCAGAGTTTCCTTTTGTTATTTGATTTAGTACTGTCTCTATTGCTTGAATTCCTTGGTTCTCCCTGTGTTCGTATTGGACACACCTAATTTCAATAGTCGTTAATATTTTGATTATAATCCTCAAGGTCATATATAAGAGCTGATTTGTATGTTTCATTATAATTGTCAAGGTCATATTAGTGAGTTAAGTAGTCTCATGTTGCTGTATATTTCAATTTCCTTGATTTTTCTTCATGTAGAGAAAATAAACTCTTCATGGTGAAGCAAGAGTTGACGGTTGATTCCTTTTCCTTTGTCAAACAAGAACCCTATGAACATCAGAAGCAAGTTGTCTCGTATAAATGATATACAGTCCAAGAGAGGATCTTGCAGTTCATTTACCAAGGAATGTTGTGTCCATACTCCATGCTTAGATATACAGTCTGCATGTTTATTTACTTGGTACGTACTCGAAAAGGTGTTAGTGAATGCCAAAAGGTGTCAGTGAACGAAAGGACTATTCCATTCACAAACCAAATTTACAGTATCACTAAGGATTAAGGGGGGTAGGATGAAGTCTTTGATTCAGTTTCCTGTATAATCATGTGATAACCTCAGATCCAAAGGTGCCTCCAAACTACTCTCAATTGCAAACAATTCAGCTGTAAGAGCTCCTGTGACTTTCAGCATTTGTTGAATTTTGACTCCTTTTAACCGAGCCATTATTAAGTGTAGCCCACCCTCAATGTAGCTACTAATGCGACTCTTAATATAGACGAAGAAAACTACTGATTGAGACATCCCAACTGAACTATTGCGAGTGAGTAATGTCTCTCCCTTCATTTTACCACCAGAGTAGGTGTGGGGAAACTAGCTAGGGTAAAGTGTTGCAGTACCCCACACCCACTGGATAGAGTAAAGATTAATTGCTACTCATTGTAGTTATGCTTTAACCCTAGCTATGTTTTGTTTCCGTTCGATCACAACCTCTTTTTGCTATTGTGAATTAGCGTAGCTAGCATAATGCAGCATGTATATATATAATCTCTGCAACCTCGACATGAAGAGAAGTGTCTCATAGCCTGATCAAGAAACACAGCACCAAAACCAGCATCACCAGCCCAGCCACAAGGATCAAGTCATGACTCGGATGGTACAAGGTCTGAAATGACCCACCTTCAATGCTAGAAGAAGCTTTGGATGACTCGGATCCACCATTAGATGAGTCTTTTGTAAGTTAGATAGATTGATGGATAATTCATATGGATTCCAAGGGTGAGGTAGCTGCGGAGGTGATAGGGGAGGTGCCAAAGAATGGAAAGTGTGTATTCCTGTTTTTATTTTCATTTAAAAAATTAAATGGTAGAGAAATTATCTAAATCAAGCTCTTAATATTTACAAATGTACACATCGGATTTAATGGGCAATATAATGAATGTTATCTTTGTTGGGAAAATTATTTTTTAATTTTAATTTATTAAGCCGCTGCTGCGTCAACCAACTTGTTGAAATGAAATCCATTAACTTTGTCTTTTTTTTTAAAAAAAAAAATTAATAAAAATAAAATTACCAAGAGATTAAATGGGCAATTTGTAATTTAAAAATATTGAATTTGTAGTCAACGAATCAAATGTTTAGATTGATTCCTAATCAAATTATTTTAGAGAAATAATAAAAAATATTTTATACACAAAAATGCTAAAAATCTTAGTTGGACATTTTGAAATAGAAGTTGACGTTAAAGCTAACATAATTATTATTCTTGATAAGCGATTGATGATTTAAAATAAAAAACTTAAAAATCCTAAAATTACTAAGCTTGCTCGAGGGCTGTCTCCTACTAGTTGGGTAAGGAATATAGTTTGTTTTAGATTTATTATAATAGGGTAATAATCATTTCTGACGGATGTATACATTCGGAGGAAAAAAATTCCCTCACCCGTTAGTCAATTTAACGATCAATATAAACTAATTTTATGATTTATTTTTCTTCATGGAACTTGAAGATGGTTGAAAAAAAAAAATTTAATGACAGACTGTGACAACACCTCAGATGAGCACAAACACTCATTGTTATAATAGTATTTTACTTTTTTAAGGGAAAAAATAATTTTACAAAATACAAAAAAAAATTACATCACGAATCATTTAAGGAAATTTTAATTCAGTATTTTTAGTGGCCATGCAGTGTATATATTTTTAACCGAAATTTCAAATTATAGAAAGTGGCAATAAATAGATAAACCTCAAATAAACAACCTTAAAAATGGTAACAAAAGAGCTCGAGCTGTCGAGAAAGCTTCGCAACCGTTGCGACCTCGTGTCGCGTTCGTGCTCCCAACGACGAGATTTCCACGCCCATTCTATGAACCCTAGATCCGCCCTCCCCCCGCCGTGTCCTGCTCGGCCTAGATCGAATCCAGCATCGCCGGTAGCCGGCGATTTCTAGGATTCCCCGGCTCGACTCCCTCGGCCACGATCTGAAGCCTTGGCGGCCCGCAGCGACTGGATTTGGCCGCCGTGGATGGATTATAGTCGTATTCCGTAATGCATCGCGTGGACATCGTGGGGCGTAGCGGGAGCTGATGTCGGTGTTCTTAAAACGGGCATCCTTTGCTGGATTTGGGAGGTGGATTTCTTGGTGCTCACGTCGGGAAAGGGTCGACCTTGATTGCTAGCGGTGGTAAATCTCGTCCAGGAGAGTTCCTATTTGAAAATGGACTTGTCTTATATCAGCGAGGAATTGGCCTTTACAGAAGGGCAGATCAACGATATATTCCGGGCTTTATCGTAAGAATTAATGACCTTTCTTAAACAATGCATTTCTGTAGGACGAGGAGGAATTTATTTTTATTGCTAAAATGTTTTTTGGAATTTAATTTAGTAGATATTGCAAACGACAATCTCCTAATCAATATATAGTTGCAAATGGCAATAGACCTCGTGGTACTTATCAATTATTGTATCGTTAAACAAATTAATTAGGAAAAAAAAATTCTAACATAAGTATACTATTTTTCATGTTTCTGTTTTTCTCCAAAAGGTAGAAACACCATATACTTGATACTAATGCTCTTGGCATCTAGCATAATTGTGATTCAGAAGTAGCAGCCTTCCTTAATTGCTGGAAATTGTAGTATGTTTAGATAATTTAAGTGGCATATAACAATGATTCATTGTCCTGATTTCTTATGGGTATATACTGTAATGATTTAGTACGTTGGTCAATGGTTTTACAGAAATGGATTTCAGAAACTGGATAAGATCAAGGATGCCAACAGACGAAGTAGACAGTTAGAGGAACTGACTGACAAGATGAGGGAATGCAAGAGGTACCCTCATATAAATACTCTTTGTTAAAGAATAGTCACTATTATTATTTTAGTTTACTCTGATATTTTTTCACTGTTTTTGTTGCCTTTACCCTATAATCACAATTGTCTTATAATTGGAACTTTGAATAATTGTGTATATCAGACTTATCAAGGAGTTTGAAAGGGTTGTTAAGGAATAGGAGACTAGGAATTCACAGGATACAAACAAGATGCTGAATGAGAGAAAACAATCAATGGTGCCATTTTCTTCAGACTCCTATAATACCTGATTATACAATCCTCTTATTGCAAAGATCAACTTATTAATTTATTGAGTTTGCTTGAACAGATTAAAGAACTGAACTCATATGTTGCTCTGAAAAAGCAGTGAGTAGTTCTGTCCCTGCTATTTATTTTTTCCTCATCTGAAGTTGATGAAATTTTTGCGTTTATCCTACTTTTTTGCGTTCATCCTATTTTTATGTTTACAGCAGAATCTTGTAAACATTTTCCCTTAATTATCTATTGGTTAAAACATGGCAGCCTTCTCGTAGATAAGTTGTACCATTGATATGGAGTGGAACTTCAACATCTTGCTTTTCTGAGACTTGGTAGTTCATGTTAGTGAGGGTTACAATTTGGAAATTGGAGAACCAGAAACACAAGCTAAT
Organism: Kaempferia rotunda; assembly: GCA_037177415.1. Classification (NCBI taxonomy): domain Eukaryota; kingdom Viridiplantae; phylum Streptophyta; class Magnoliopsida; order Zingiberales; family Zingiberaceae; genus Kaempferia; species Kaempferia rotunda. Next base: position 6,295 of record JBAMIB010039899.1, read on the forward strand.
GAATCCGTGTGAAGCAAAGTCTCTATGTTTACTTTTATCATAAATGCAATTCTTAGTTTATCTTTCTTTCTTATTTAGAGTAATTACAGAAAACATTTCCATCAATGCTTTTGCAAATGGATATACTAGCTAGGGTTTTATTTGGTTGAAATTTAGTGTCATTTAATCTAGTTAACAATTCATTCTTTCTTTTATAGTTTTATCACTAATTTTTCATTTATTGAGGCAATTTGAGCTATTCTTTATGAATTGTTTGTCTGTCTTATTTAGAGTAATCACAAAAAAATGGTTCTATCAATGCTTATATGTTACTAGTAAACGGATAATCTAGTTTGGGCTGATTTGGTCAAGTTTTTCTAGCATTTAGTCTAGTTATCAGTTCATGCTTTTTTTTGCTTACTCTCAATGGCAACATCATTGATTTTGCAGTTTTTGAGAGAATATAATGTTCAATATAACTTGAGTTATTTTTTAAAAATGCTTTTTCAAGGACTTTTCTGTTAGAGACAACACTATAAAATTTTTGGACTTTCATGTTATAGATGATCCATCTTAATTTCCATTAGCAATACTACCCTTTTATCTTTTTTGTGATTCAACTGTTACTCTAGTATTGAAGGGGGCGCAATGGTAAAGTTGCTACCGTGTGACCTAGAGGTCACGGGTTCGAGTCTCAGAAATAGCCTCGTGCAAAATAGGGAGAATGCCTAGTCCTGGTCTGATGCCCAACTAGCGGCTAACGAATTTTAGAACTTTGAGATAGTGCTAGCATGATTATACTAGGCGATATGTGGCCTTCCACTAAGGCGAAGTTGGTGTGAGTTATGCACTTATGCCTATTAGAAATTTTATACCATTGATGATTATACCTTCTGCTACTCCAATGCTTAAATTAGTGAAGAAGAGTGACATGGAAATACAAATAAAATAAAATGAGCTTGAAAAAAAAAAAAGTTGAAGAGTTTGTTTGATTAGTCAAACCTTTTCTTACCTGACAATAACACTTGGATTTACCAAGAATTGTTAGTCATACCTTTTCTTAATTTGGCTATGATTTCTTAACTAAACCTTGCAATAGTTCCTTTATAAATTGCTTTTGGTTGATGCAGGCATGCAAGCGAAAATAAAAGGATTGATCTCTTTGATGGACCTGGTGGTGATGGGTTTGGGGAAGAAAATGTTCAGTTGGCATCATGTAAGTTTTCTTTTTCGTGGCCTATTATTTCATTGTCTAACTCCAAGTGCATTTAAACATAATGAAAAAAAACTAACATTTTAAAAGGATATGATCAAGTAGTATTGTTTAGAACTCTTGACTTCACATTTGTCAATATTGGATACATCATTCACATTGAACTCGACTTGACATTTAAATGCACTGAAGGTTCCTAAGTGTTTGTTTGTAGTTCTGAAGAAAGACAATTCACTCTACATAAAATTTTGATGTGGTTGCTGTGAGGACAATAAGAAAAACCATAAACCTTTTCCAGAAAATTGTTCACTTTCTGACACTGGTTTAACTTGTAGGTATTTGGTTGCTTCAACATGATAATAAATTTGTAGTGGTTACTTTGTGTGAATAAAACAATGAGTAAATTTATTGTGTAATCCATTCTGATGCACCCATAATCAGTCTCATGTCCAAGTGCAAATGCAGCATTCCTAATTAGGTATTAGTTATCTCATTAGTTATACATCTGCCATTATACCTATGCATTTTGGACAACCTTCTCAACTTCACCAAGTCAAGGTTAATAGAGTATCTTCTATGGTTTTCTTCTGATGATTATTTTGCAAGAAACAATTGGAGAAAATCTAAAAGCTGAATTTCTTGATTCTCAGCGATGACAAATCAACAGTTGATGGATCATGGAAACCACATGATGGATGAAACGGATCAGATTATTGACAGGGCAAAGAAGGTTTATTCCTTCAATTTGATTTCATATTGTTGTCTAAATTGACCCCATTTTTCTCGGTTGAGTCATTCAGATATGCTTGAACTCCGTCAAATAGCACTGTGGTAATTCATCCTTAAGTCTTATTTAGATAACTGATATCACACAGGTTTTTTATTGTTTGTATTTCATTTGAGAGATAAAAGGAACATTTTCTTTTGTATTGTTCAACCAGGAAAGGAAAATAATTGACTTGTATGTTGTAGCAATTATAGCAAAAAGTGATTACGCTCACCCTAGACGCCCTTCACAGCCCATCCAAGGGAGGTAAATCACGGGTCAAGTTATAGCCGACCGTCAATTGGCTAGGGGTTGGGAGGAGTAATGGAGGGGGTGGGAGGAGTAATGGCCTTGTATGTTAAATGCCTAATGTGATGATTATTCCTCTTCTATTAATGATAATTTCTAGTATTCTAATTAAGATTTTACTTTTGTGTAACATGAAAATTAAATTGGTTTTCATTAATTCATAGTTATTTGCAAAGTTATGGTATTTAGTTAACTATGATTGATTTAATACATAGGTTGTCGAGGAGACCATCAATGTTGGAGCAGAAACTGCAGCTTCTCTCAAGGCACAGGTCAGTTAATAGTCACCTTATAGACACAAGAAAACACATTGCTTCTAGTATTCCTAATACCTTCTAAAATATGGCAGACTGAACAAATGAGTAGAATTGTAAATGAACTTGATTCAATCCAGTTTTCAATGAAGAAAGCATCTAAACTGGTGAAGGAAATTGGAAGACAGGTTAGTGTCTCAAGGATTTATCAGGAGGCTTATCTATCGTCCTGTTTCAGTTCCAAACTTATCACGGCTACTATTCTGATTATGTATTTTAGGTGGCGACTGATCGGTGCATAATGGCGATGCTATTCCTTATAGTGATGGGAGTAATAGCAATTATAATTGTAAAGGTGGGTGGTTATTTAGCACTAAGCCTTTGATTCTCATTTAATTTCCGTATTGAAGATTTCATTAAAAATATAAAATCCATCACCAAACCTAGAATTAGCCTATTAGACTCCAACTTATCTCGACTAAATTGTTTTCCTCTTGCTGATTAAAGGCTTTTATGAAACTCAGTTAACATATTTAACATGGAATATGTAAGGCTATTCATGTCTTAGAAAGTTTCAGCTTGCCCCCAGAGTTTCCACCCGTTGAATGTGATATTACACTTTTTTCTCCCTACCTTTGCAAAAAAATATTCCCATTTTATTATTGGGGTTTGTGCCATTAGGTCAAGGTGATGATCAATGACAACATAGGATTTGAAATTTTAGTTTGCCCATTTTAATTTATCTCCTTTACAAAATGTCTTGTAACAGACTGCTTCATATAGTTTTTAAACTCTTATTATTTTGCTCTCTTAATAATCGGAATTAATAATTTTTTGCACGTGATGTGACATAGGCATGGGATACTCATTATTTTGTTCTATAAATCAATGTTGTTAATGCGTAGGGGGTGTAAAGTGATAAGAGCTTGAGAACTTTAGGACAATTTGAATAAGAGGACTATCATCTGGACCACACCATAGGTCAAAACATTACGATTTTACAAGTAAAAAATAATCTGCTAGTTGTTTTTATAGTAATATGTAAATTAGCAAACTCGATGGGAAAAGAAAATAAAAATGAAATTTCCTCTTTTTCCGTTCATTTACTAATATTAGTTATTTGTAACGAAATTTCCTCTGGTAATCCAGCTTGTGCATCCAAATAACAAAGACATCATGGATATTCCTGGACTTGCTCCTCCAGCTGCAAGGAAACTTCTGTAGTGTTATTTGCCATCTATTATTGAATACTTTCTCCATTTTGTGTTCTTTTCTTTTGTTTTTCCATCACTTTTATGGTACTTTCCATATAATTTTTATTTGGTCAGAACAGCATTTTGTTTTATAAAGATGTATATGGTCCGCCCTACCTAAATTTCACGGTTTATTTATATATTTGTTCGAAAGTTTGAAACTGCATTTGGAACAGTCTGATATTCTTCGTCATTCAATCTAATATTTGTCAGCACTCAGCTTTATTCATTGTGTTGCTTCCTTTTATTTTTTTAACCACTTTTATGTTTTTGTTTAATCAGAACAACATTTTGTCTATGAAGATGTACATGGTATATCCAACCCAAAGTTTATGGTCTATTTCTGCATTTGTTAACTGAAATTGCATTTGGGACAGTTTAAATCTGATGATAACATGTTTGTTACTAGACTACTAGTATATACACACACACACGTGTGTAGGCATGAATTATTTGGTTTGTGTTTAATACACGATATTCTTTATCTCTTTGTATTTTGTTTTTGCCATAAAAAAAAGGGAGATTTTTGTCTGTTTCCTGAGAGAAGGCTTCGATTCCTTAGTCTTTATTTGAAAGGAGAGGAGATCGGAGTTGAGGAGGCATAGATATACATATGATTGGCAAAAAATTCACTCGCTCTAATGCCTCTGCCCCAACTCGTCCTACACACATGGTTTGCTGGTTTGTGCCTTCACATCTCTACCTTGATTTTCGCTAATCCTTGCTTCTTGCGGCTACAATGCGACTGTTATCTGAAACCCTCACGCTCATTGCTAATGACACTCGTTCACCCTCGTGCACTCGGTCAAAGCCCCTTGCGTTCCTTGGCCATTGTTGATACTCACTGTGAGCTTCCAGAACACGAAGCTCACCAGGCTAAATGGTTTAATTTTATACAACTCGTTACAATTGTTTGATCTCCTAGTTCGTATTGGATGAATTTTGGAGAAAATATGGGAGAGCTGAATTTTTCTCCTCTAAGCAAATGATGGACATCTCTAATATATTATTGTTATCCTTTTCACTTTGAACGTACAACATTCAATTCCTGGCGTCAAGAATTCAACTGGGTATGCAACAAAACAAGATCACTACCAAACAATCACAGAAAAGCAAGTACATTCTTTTATAACAGAAAAGACGGCAATAAAACGCAACTTAATACTTGTTTTACCTGTTCATTCATGATGTCAAGCAAGGACAAATAAATTGTCGGATAACAAGCATCAAGATCTCCAATAACAAACTAGATCTACCATTATAAGTGAAGTTGAAAATTGCATGGAATGTGTCCAACAGATAGAACTAGAAGAGTGAGGTTCCCTTCCCCTTTTTGTCTCCGCCAATCTCAAAATGCTTGCACCTCTGCAAAGAAAGAGGTGAACAATGATATCAGTTCCAGATGAAGAATACTGAATTTCCAGTGGATTATTACAAGTGTACCTTTATCGGGTGCTGAGAGTAGTGTTTGCAACTCTGGCATTGCAGCTTCAACACAATCTTCTTGGTTGTTTTTGCCTGCAAACCAAAACTTCTTGCATGAACACTTGCAAGTACTATGAGCAGGAAAAAAAACTGTGGCAGAAACTTATTCATAATGTGCTTTGGAAATTGGCAGAAGTAAATCCTGAAAATGATCGCCAACAATGGTTCTAGATACCTTCTTGTGGAAAACAGGCTTCGTTTGTCCACCATAACCTGATTGCTTCCTGTCATAACGGCGCTTTCCTTGAGCTGACAACCTATCCTTTCCCTTCTTGTACTGTGTGACCTTGTGAAGGGTGTGTTTCTTGCAAGCTTTATTCTTGCAGTAAGTTTTTTTGGTCTTGGGAACGTTCACCTGTGGATAGAATAGAATGATATATCAGCAATATCAGCTATCATGACAGAATATAACTTTCTAAAATGAAAGAAAAAACCAAATTGATGGAGGTTTCTCATTGGGTATCTCAAATTAATCAGAGTTAGACATGCAAGATCCCAAGAAAATTATTGTGTAAACATGTAAATGACCTGAACATTATTTACAAAGATGTTGTGTAAATGACCTGAAAACTCAAAGGAAAGAAAAATCAATAATAGTTAACTCCAAATTTTTTTTAATCTACGGTTACTTTAATGCTTAAAAGACTGACTTCAAATTCTAATAACCATTTAATCTCTAATAAAAATTCCCGTGCCCATGTTACATTTTTCCTCATAAAACAACAGATTCATCTATTAAATAAAAATGAAGATTAAAATGACATTTTTCATCAGGAAAAACACATAACAAAATCTTTTTCGAAGACTGACTTGCACTAAGCATGAGCTAGATGGATTCTATAAGTCAGTACCAGTTTTATCCTTTAAGTAGATGTTAGTGTTACTAAAGAAAACATATTCATTGAGAAGAAATTTATAAGATGATTGATCTCTCCAATCCAATGATTTAGTGTTAGATGGCAAACAAACCTTCAGTTACAATTCAAAATTGCAACTCCATAAAATATATCGGTGCAACTGATGTTCACAGCACAATCGTGAGACATAACTGAGGAAGTAGACTAAAGCAGCATCCCAGATCGTAAATACAATTAAAACAAATATTACGAGACAAAGATGCTCCTTTATCACCAAGACACTCCCTATTTTAAATGAAAGCAACAAAAACATAGCATCACAAATCTGTACCGCCTCACCACACAAAATTTCCATTCAAAATAACAGTGCTTAGTAGAAAAGAAACCATAAATTTCAAATCTGATGGAGAAATAGAGCAGATCGGATTCTCAGTACCATGACTGCAGCTTTCGCTTCCCAAGCCTTCAGAGACAGAAGGGCCGGATCTGTGACGCTGTTATATATAGTTAGGCCGGATTTGGGGCTAGGGTTACGAATTGTGAGAATATCGATTTTGCCCTTCTCTTATTGACAGATGGGCTTATGGACCTTTGACAACCAGTAACCTAAAGCCCAATTACTAAGGATGTGGAATTACAAAATAAGGCCTGCTACTAAATGCGCAAGAATAAACTTGTGCTTGTGATTTACCTGAACGAAAACTAATTTAAAAATTCAAAATACCATACTTAAAAGGAGGATCATCATCAGCAGTTCAGCACAAACCAATACTTAGTCAACAACCAAGAACAGAGTTTAGAAGAGGAGACTTTGGACCAGGCTCTCCTTGCGGTGCGGGTGAGCAACCTGCCTCCGCTTCACGCCCTCGACGGGCGTTGAATTTTCTATTCGAAATCATGCATCTCAAGCCGCCTTATCCTTCATTTACACCCACACATGCGCTCCTCCGTCAGCCACTATAAATATTTCAAACATCATACAAAAAGAAGAACAGCAGCAAGTATATATATTAGTTTAATTTCCCCAAGACAAGGAATAGAAAAGAAGCTTGATTATATATATATGTCTGAAACTTTAATTAATAAACCCAATATAGCTAGATGGGGAGGATTCCTTGTTGCGAGAGGGAGAGCGTGAAGCGAGGACAGTGGACGCCGGAAGAAGACACCAAGCTCGCCTCCTACATCCACCAACACGGCACTCGCAATTGGCGTCTAATTCCGAAGAACGCTGGTAAGTTGGTAAAGTAGGCTCCAATTTTATTAACAACAATAAATACTCTGCTTTATAAATGCAACTTCAGGCTTCATTTCTTTTAATAGGATTGCAAAGATGTGGAAAGAGCTGTCGACTCCGGTGGACAAACTACCTTCGCTCGGACCTCAAGCGCGGCGAGTTCTCGGAGTCAGAGGAACAAACCATAGTGAAACTGCATGGCGTCCTGGGAAACAGGTCGAATAAATTTAAATCTATATTGAAATTAGCATTTAATTCAGATTTAATTAGTCAGATGTAGCAGGTGGTCGATGATAGCAGGGCAGTTGCCGGGGCGCACGGACAACGACGTGAAGAACCACTGGAACACCAAGTTGAAGAAGAAGCTGACGGGGATGGGCATCGACCCCGTCACTCACAAGCCCTTCTCCCATCTCATCGCCGAGATCGCCACCGCGCTCGATCCCCCGCAGGTTACGCACCTCGCTGAGGCCGCCCTCGGCTCCTTCAAGGACGAGATGCTCCATCTGCTCGCCAAAAAGAGCCCTGCTTCTACTACGTGCTTCAGTCTAGCTTCCGGTGTTAATAATGTCAGGGACGAAAAAGTTATTGAACTAAGCTCGTGCGACAAGGTCTGGATCGAGGCCATGGTGGATGGCTGCGAACCGCCGTCGTCGAATGGAATGCAGCTGTCCGGGTTGGTCGACGACAACTTTGTGGGAGGGTCGTCCGGGTGGAGCACCGACACCTGTGGGGGAAGACGGGGTGGCATTGTGGGACTGAACGGAAAATTTGAGGAGGAGGGAGTGGGGGAGAAATTTGCAGGAAGAGAAGGCGCCGGTGCCGGCGTGTTGGGATCCGACTGCGTTCCCTGGGATTTACCTTGTGATTTGATGTTGATGCATCCTTAATTAGGCCGTGCTCATTTGTTGGAAAATAAGCTAACAGAGAAAAGAAATAAAATCGTGGTTTTTTCTTGATTATTTTTATTTTATTTAGACAGACATTTTTGTTAAATTTTTTTCTATTTTATTGATAAATAAATGCAACCCGTAGTCTTTTTGGGTCGATGCAATTAAGGCCCATCAAGCCCGCCCATGTGTTTCTATATATTCAATAGCAATCTTATCCAGCGCAGAAGACCGTTGCCGCTCCTTCGCCTTATTCTCTCGCTCGCTCTCTCTTGGGCAGAGATGCTAGCGCTCAGCTTGCTCCATCTCCCTTCGTCTTCTTCCAAACCCTCACCCTTCGATCTCCTCAATCTCCGCCTCTTTCCCGTCCTCCCACGCGCCATTAGCATAGTTGAACCTGATCTCCCATGTCGATCGCGTCTCCCCCACCGTCGATTCATGATTCTCCGTTCTAGTTCGGAGATGGAATTTCAGGTACCTACATTTCCTTCACTTGCTTCTTTTCACTTTTCGGTGTCAGTTTCTCCTTGCTGACTTATCTCTTTCTGCTAGGTAAATGCAGATCGTGGTTATCACAAACGGGGGCTGGAGATCGACGCTGATGGTATCGTGGGGGTGGAAGACTTGGATTTGCCGGTGGATATTTGTGCAACTCGAGTTCTGCCCTCTGCTCTTTCGCTGGCGGCAGGGTTTGACAAGATAAAGGTGGCGGTCGAGGAGCTCAAGGTTAACCCACCACGTACGGGGAGCGGTGTCATGAGATTCCAGGTCTGATAGAGATTTAGCACGAATCTTGCCAGGATTACTCAGAATGGCTTAATCCCTTAATCTTTTGAAAATTTACTTCGAACTAGCACCCCCTTCTGGTCTTCTGCCTAATGCGGTTCTTTTCCAAGTTGCTAATGAACTTTTCGCCTCATTATTAAAAAGAACACCCATCTTTGGTTTAGGGTTTAGGGTATTTGATCAGCTGTGACCGGTGAGCTGGTGAGCTATCTGTTGACTAAGTCATCATGACCCAAAGTGAGAAGAGGGTGAGCTGTCTTCGACAATGAACAGGACGTGGAGTCTCCGAGGAAGGTAGGGCGGCCGGAGAAGTAAATGTGTGTGAATATTGTGTTGATTTTTGTATTAAAATTCAAACAATTTCCTTTAGTTTTGGCAATGTGTGTGTGTGTTTAGTCCCACATTGGTAAGTTAAAAGGGTTGGAAGACCTTATATATCAAGTTCTTCTAGCCTTGTTTAGAAGTGTTAAGGGGACCTACACGCATGCGCGGGTCGAGCCCAAACCAGGTGGTTTTGGGGGGACTGAGCCAGAAATCCATAAACCGGGCGTGACGCACGCGCTTATATCGCGCAC
>JBAMIB010040003.1:0-15889 GCA_037177415.1 Kaempferia rotunda
TGATACACTTAAAGAAAAAAGCACAAGGAAAGACACATAGTGATGGATCCCAATATTTCACTTTTTGTGGGCCACATCACTTCATGTGTCTTTCCTTAAGGTTTTCTTTGAGTTTTTTTTTCTCTCTACTAATCATTTCTCTTGTCAAAAATATGATATTCATAAATATTAACGCGTTGAAATATCATGATGCAGTACCATGTAATGGGCAAGTTCTGTAGCAGTGTGCAGATCACTGCTAGCACCAGTTGTAATACTCTCTTCACCAAAGATGAGTTCTTCAGCTACCCTTCCTCCCATGCAAACATCAAGGCGTGCTAATAGTTGCTTCTTGCTAATGGATGTTTCATCTTGAGAAGGGAGCTGAGTCACCATCCCAAGTGCAGAACCGCGGGGAATAATGGTTGCTTTGTGTATGGGATGAGCACCACCAGTATTAAGTGCAACAATTGCATGACCACTCTCATGGTAAGCAGTGAGCTGAAAGAGGATACCAACCCAATTACCACTATTGTATAGATACACAGCAAAAAAAGAATTTATCAAGAATATCAGATATCTAGTACAAGATATAAAATGTCAATACCTTCTTTGATTCTTCAGAAATAAACATAGTTTTCCTCTCTGTACCCATGATTATCCTGTCCTTAGCAAATTCCAATTGTGCTGCATTTATTTTTTCAGCACCTTCTACTGCAGCCTTAATAGCAGCAATATTTACCAAGTTCGCAAGATCTACAAATTATTCAAGAAGCATATAATTTTGTTTTAGAAAAGTTGCACATGGATGCATCAATACGGCATTTACAGAATACTCGAATTCACATATAGTTTAATTGCAATAAGTTTGAACAACAAAAATTGAGTATTTCTGAGATTCCTTGAACTAGATAATAAATTTCACAGTAAGAATCCTAACTAGAACAAACCTGCACCATTGAATCCAGGAGTACCACGTGCAAGTGCATTTACATTAACATCATCAGCTAATGGCTTATCCTGCAAATAAAGCTCCAGAATCTCTTGCCGACCCCGTACATCAGGACTTGGAACAACAATCTAAAAAAGGGCATTAAAAAATTGTCAAGAATCAAACCCAGCAATGAATCTAGAGGCATGAAGGAATTATAAAGTATGAAAAAAATATACACCTAACGTTCGTGCATGAGGCATTAGTTTCTTTTCTTTGATGATTGAACACATGATATTGAAATACATAACTGCTCAACAGGCAATATGAACTACAAGCATTACATCTCAAAAGCAGTAGATAAATTTAGTGTCGTAGAAACTAATAGATACTACAGATTATCTACAATGTTTCATGTTATCCTTTCTTATATTATTTTCTTATTTTCATGATTAAGCAGTCCACCTTATTGTTTAAAAGACTAATTGCTTGGATCATACAGTGTTTCCCAATTCCTTTAAGATAAATTATCTGTGTGTGTGTATATGCACCCATATCTTGTGAATGATGAAACAGTTGTCCTGACATAGAACTGGAGGATCCCAGTCATGGAAAAGGGCATTTAGTGCATAATAGTTGCACCATACCTGTGCACTTAAGCTGCACACAGTAGCTTCTATCAAATCAAGAAAGTAACCACTCGCAATGTCCTAGACTGATTGAAGAACTAAGTGGCTTGGGGCAAAGATGTTGAGTGAGGAAAATTAGGCACTCACACCTCGTGTTGATGGCCTTGGGCACTTAGAGAAAGCTATCAGGAACCTTTGGATAGCAATGATATCAACCTTCAAGCCATGCTTGCAATAGTTAAATCTTACAAAATGGTAGTACCATTTATAGGGTTTAAGTAAGACGTAATGATGTAGATTATATATAATTTTATGTATTATTTAAAGGACATTCACTTGTATTTTTAAGCATGCCATTTATAGGGTTTAAGTAAGACGTAATGATGTAGATTATATATGTTTTTATGTATTATTTAAAGGACATTCACTTGTATTTTTGAGCATGATTTAAGTTATCGCACCTTGTTTTATCATTTTATCAACATAGTTACTCTTTTTTTCGGAGAACTGCTTTTTGTATGTTTACCTTGATAGGATGCGATTTAGAGCAAAAATAGAACGAAAACAAATATTAAAGCAACTTTGGGGGAAAATCAACAAACAGGATCATGCCCCTTGGCACGACAGTGTCCCCATGGCCAGCTAAAAATTTTCTCCAGCAATTGACACGAGCAAGTCGTGCCTTGAGGCACAGTCCAGTTAAGACTCACGTTGCGATTGTGCCCTAAGGCACTATCGTGCCACCATCTATAGCAGGAAACACAGCCCGACCGTGCCTCTATTCCTAGAATTCCACAAGGCTCGGTCATGCCCTAAGGCACGACCTGCCAGTACCCTAAGGCATGGTCGTGCCTCTCATTCCCAGACAGAGACACGGCCCGGTTGTGCCTTATTTTCCAGCAAAAGTCACGGTAGGGTCGTGCCTTTCAGGCAAGGTCGTGTTATACCTGGGTCACGGCACACACGCCACAATCATGCCTTAAGGCACGGTCGTGTGGCGGAATAGGCAGGGGATATGCCCCTGCCTAAAAATAGGGGTTTTTCTCCCCTTTTGACCTATCTTGGATTTGGGGCTCCGCCCCTTTCCTTAGGAAAGGTTTTCCCCTCTAGGGAAAACCCTAGCGCCTCCATCAAAGAATCGTTGACGATCAATCCACCTTCAGAACAAGGAAACATTCCGAAGACATCGATAACGCATCGCTAAGCACTTCTTTTTCTCAATTCTTGCATTTGGATTGTAAGAATGTTTATTTTGTGTCTTTAGTTCGTTCTTCCTTCTCCATGGAGTAGATTCTCCAATATAATATGTAGGAGTAATTATGATGTGATGTTGATGTATAAAATGTTGGTGCAGTCAACTTCTAAAGTTTCGATGTTTAACAATGTACCTAAGTCTGGTCAGTTTGACCAAGAGTTGATCCAAACAGGACTTGATATTTGAAAGTCTAGTCAGGACCAGATGACTAGTAAGGGTAAGTTCCAATCGAAGGTTAGGTAGGTGGGAATTCTACAAAGTGACTAGTCATAATCGGAGGTTAGGCAAGGTGAAAGTCTTAGTGAGTGAAGTCAGGCCCTAGTCATTGAAGTCAGGTGGTGAAAACCAAGGGGGTGGTAACCCTAGGTCTTGATGAGTGAAGGCAGGTGGTAAAAATCACAGGGGATGATAACCCTAAGTCCTAGTGAGTGAAGTCAAGCGATGAAAATCCTAAGGGGAGGTAACCTTAGGTAACGAGAAGTCTTGGAGAAGTAACCTCCAAGCAAGGTTGATCGGAAGGTTTCCGGTCGGCCGCACGCAGCCGACGTGCGGCCGACCAAGGAGAGTGACTTAGTGAGGACGCATTCCTGTTGGAGGGAACAGTATGCGTCAGACTAGCTAAGAGTCATTTTAGACATTTAAGTTGAATACCTTGACTAGATCTTGGTCCTGGAGGGACAAGATCTAATTAATGATGCTTATTTTATGGTTCTAATTTTATTTTGCAGCTGAAGGCGCCCTCAAGAGCTAAAGGCGTCTTCAGATGGATAACTCAGAAGGCTTCATCGACGATAAGAGCCAAGGTTTTCGAGATAAAACCTTGGGGTTGAAGGTGCCTTCAGCACCTCAGCCCTCCTTAAAATGGCTTCTCAGCCAAGGCTTCAACACATCAATACAAGAAGTTCTACAAGCTCTTACACGCTCTACAACTTCCAGGGTGCTCCGAACCTTCGCGACTACTGCTGAGCTGCTACTCCGGACTTCCGACCTCTGCCGACAGCTCAACGCCAACTCCCTGACCCTAAGACAACAAATTCTTGAGTTGGTAACATTGATAAGAGAAGTGTAGTCTGTTACACTTCTCAAACTCCTTGTATTCGATTCTCTCTTCTAGCATTCTCAAAAGAGACTTTTAGTGGATTGCCCATCGATAGGTCCGCGGGACCTAGGCCTTGGAGTAGGAGTCGCCACAGGCTCCGAACCAAGTAACCACTGTGTAATTGTTCTATTTTTCCGCTGCGTTCTTTTTTCTCTGTTATTGTTCGATTGATATTCACCCCCCTCTATTGAACTTGCAACGATCCTACATAAACTATCTATTTGCTTATTTCCTTGTTCAATGATACGTGTTTGACAAAATGTATGTGTGGTGTGTGTGTATATATTGTGGTTGATTGGTCACCGTGTAGAGAAACACTAGATTGTACGACCGTGGGGCCCTATTACAGAGAATATCCCTTTAAGTGAACTTTCAAGAACGATCCTCTTGCAAGTATGTCAATTCTCTATAAGGAGTATCTAATTAGAGTTTAGTAGGTTTTTCCCAACTTAATGTTATGAAGCGACTTGTGTAATCTAGAGATTGTACGACCAGGTGGTCCTTGATGATAGAGGGTATCCTTTTAACCGGACCTTTAGGTTACCTCTTACTTAATAACATTAATCTAACGTTAAGAAGTAATTGAGACAACTCTAGAGATTGTATAATTGGAGGGCCTAGGGTATCCCTTTAATCATACTTTCTAGAGTTACTCCCTGATGAGGTTGGAAATTAGTGCAAACTTTCTGGTGCGATCTTCGCGGGGTTGTGTTGATACTTTGGTTAGAATCCCTACAAGAGTGTAAGCATGTAGATAAGGAAATGAACAATACATAAGGGCATTAGCTAGCATCATAGTGAAACTGAAAACCTAGATTCTTCCCCAAAAAAAATCAACTTCTCTCTTCATTCACTTGCATTCTCTCTCACTTCTTCTCTTCCTCTCGTTCTCTTAAGCTTATTTTAGACCAACTCAACATTCGATCGTCTAGATAACTTACTTTACGAAGTTGACTAGTACTTAATCAACAGCCCATGTGAATTGATATTTCTTATTACTTGACGACTATTCCGTGCGCTTGCGGATTACACATCACGTAACTGTCACTACACCTTTAAGACAACTGTTATTACAAAAAACCTACCAAACTCCGCCATATACTCAAAATTTACAAAATTCAATCATATAGACCGGTCAATTCCCAAATACACTCCCCCTAGCTTGTTCCAATGGGCATTAAGTAATTTGAGTTGACATAGGTGAATTATTGGACCGAACCAAACATTAAAGTTAAAGAGAATGGAGACATTTATGGGTACACAGTATGCTGACGCTGAGATATGATGTTTTCGGTTTACAGAAATGCATCTTTCCTTAGAAATTAGGTAAAGCAAACCTTATCTTGGATATCCCCCACAAATTTTCAATCTTATAAATATGTGAGCAATAAGAAAAATAATCAGCAAGAAAAAAATGAATATTTCCAAATTCCAGTACTAGAATCTATTATTTGATTCTTAGTTTAAAAAAATATATATTACTGGGACTATAGCACCACATCGATGAACCGTGCAGAAGGGATGGGAAAACTTACATGCCTATCAAATCTACCAGGTCTAATCAATGCTGGGTCAAGTATATCTGGCAAATTTGTAGCAGCCATCAGTATTATTCCCTGACAAGGACAAGGTTGAGTAGCATAATTATCACTTTAAAACAACGGCAATTTCATTGATCTGATTTACCTCATTCTGCTCAAAACCATCCATTTCCACAAGCAGCTGATGTAATGTTTTTTTAGTATGTCCTTCCCACTGCTTTCTAGTGGAACCGACAGCATCTATTTCGTCAATGAAAATGATGCAAGGTGCCTATTGATGATGAAAATTGATAAATATGAGACATTTTGGGAAAGTAAATCATATAATAGAACAAATCAATGGAGCTAAATTATGAGAAGTATGAAGTTGCAATCAAATACTGGAAGATAGAAGACTATTTTCTTAGTCTGAATGACAGATAGGCAAACCTAAAGAATTAAGTGATTTTGGAGATTTTAAATACGTCTTCAAGTGTTTAGTTTGAGTCACGTGAAAAAACGCAATCAATGAGAGCATAATAACCAATGATTGATTAAAAGAAGACAATTGGATATTAAGAAATTTCAGAACTTGGGAGATGTAAAAGTTGCAGATACATTATCCAGTACTTTAAATTTGGTGCCGAACCCAGTATCAGTTAGCTTATTAACTGCTACACTAGCATATAACAGGTTACATACCAACTCATGTAGCCAAGTATAACCAAGAAAAACATTACAATACTTAATATTGGCTGGTAGCCAATACTGATGTCTAACTGATCCTTGGTTTGAGAGGTATGCATGTGGCATTCTGATTCTTGTACCATCCTGTAAGCACTAGTCTGACTAGTATTCAAAACTATCTTATTGGAATTGGTCATCTACATAATTCCAGCATAGATAAATTTCATTTAGAACTCAATCAGTTAACTAGAACTCATATATGTAATGTTGTTTAAATTAGAATATTGTACTATGATATACCCCAAAGAAAGAGAATAGTTTATGTTTTCCACAAGTAGGGATCCAACTTTCAACAATTACTGGAAAACAATTTTTACCTTCAAAAGATCCATGTTTCTATTTTGTCCAGTGTTTTACGCATAATCATCATTAAGTTGTGGTAACCCCAATTATATGAAGCCCCTACATGGATTTTCTGTCACTCCATTGAACTTTATCCAAAATTTAACATTAATAATTACTAAAGATTATAAATTGATCCCCTTCTTTAACAGCTCAAACTTTTGGGATAAGCAGTTATCCAATCAACTTTAGCATTGTGGTAAAAGGTAATTCGCCCCCGACCTCCACCCTTCAGCGCTGTCAGCCAACGTAGAAGAGCGCCGTCAGCCAACGTAGAAGAGGTAAATCACATATGGTTACTAGCCTTGGACAGTTAAATAGCATATAGGGGCGGGCAAACACTCGGCTACTAGCCAAGATTTGACACCCAGACCTCATGGTGGCAAAAATCATGCGTTAGTCGACTATCCATCGCGAGCGGACGCTAAAATCCTTTAACATGCGCGATATACGTCTTCTACGCCACTTTTCTTCAGCAACCTATATTCTTCGATATCGCCAGGCTAACTTGAGTGTCGGAGGATCAAACACGCAGAGGACTCTATTTGTTTGGTTGCTAATGCTTTCGAGTTCTTGGCGCACAAAAACAGATTGCGGCCCCGTCAGCGACTCAGATCCACGTGGATGACATTTCCCTGGTGTCCGACTGCTCATTTCCAGACATGATCACCCATCATGCAAACTCCATTTACTTTTGCAACAAAAGTTTCAGATACGCAACTCATCATGGAAAATCGCCTCTTGTATAACAAACCATCTAAAGATGCAACCAACGGTTGAATCGGATGAGAAATAGATGCAGAGAACAATAAGCTTAGAAAATAAGATCAGACTCACATAATGGAAAACACAATTAAGCAAAATGCTTTGCAAACCTTTCACGTTTGAAACAAAGCCACCTCTATTCTCAATACTCCCACGCTGTGTTGGGTTCATGATCCACACTCAACTGTATAACATCTCCACCTTTTGCAAGAACAGCACGTGAATCACCGACATTAACGATCCACAATTTCCTACCATCCATGAGAATGGCAGTAACTGCAGTTGATCCACTTCGTCCCTGATCAGAACTGTGTGATAGAATTGCTTCATCAGTTTTCTCGTAGGCTTTGGAGATCGCATCTCCTGGATCATTCCAAAAGTCTTCCTAAATCATGGAAGATAGTAATTATTAATATACTTTGACAATGGTCGATTCCTAAAAAGAAATTAGAAAGGAAATTTGCTGCTGAATCATGAATTAAGTCTGAGAAATTGAAATAAGGTAAGCATCTACACCTCTTTAGGAATATTAGTAAAGAGATGCTTCTGTAAATAGGCAACTACATTGTCACCTGATCCGGGTGATGAGGAGCCGGGTCAAAGCAGGTCAACAAAAAAGCCAAGTCAGTGAAGCCAGGTCAAGGATGGTCAGCAAGGAAGCTGTGTCATCTTGAAAAGAGGTGGCCAATTCGCCGACCGAGTGGAGCACTCAGTCGGCCACCTGGAAGGGTCTCCACTAGAAAAGCTAAGAAGCAAGCCGACCAGACCAGCTAGACAACACGGCTGGTCGGGCGAAACAAATCAATAGAGCAATCAGTCGGATAGCTTATCCGAACTAGACCACTCTCCCTTATAGGAGAAGTTAGCGCAAACTGACCGTCCGGACGGTGTATCCGAACGGATTATAAGCAAGCTCTGTTCAAAAGGGGGGATTACCCTCTCGTTAACTATCTGAACGGTACGTTCGAATGGACTATCTTCTAAGGCGTCTTCACAATACGTGGCCAACCGACAACCATCGCCAATCGGACCAAAAAGACAAGAGTCCTCCTTGTCGCTTAGTCAAATGAGATGTCAGAAGAATATTCCCTTAAACATACAGCTGTGATTCCTTGTACAGAGGAATCTTCCAGAAGGACACGTACAGTCGTTAAAGTGCAAATCACGGAGCCCAATTATGAAAGGTCTGTTAAAGAAAGGAATTAATTATGACCACATTTGCTCTAAAACGGCACTAGCGCTACATGTATATATATAGTCTTTCAATAGACACCCAAGGTACGCATGATTACAGCAACTTCTTCATCTTCTCCATCGAGGACTAACTTGAGCATCGGAGGATCAAACAAGGGGACGACTCTCCTTGTTTGGCCGCTAACATTTCTGTAAGTTTTTTGTGGTTAGAGAGCAGTTCTCCGCTTCTTCACAGTCAAGATCAAATAAGAAAGAGAAAATTAAAAGGCCTGTAATCGATGAACCACTTGATAATTTTTTAGACTTTATCATTAAAAAAAATAGATTGTTTATTTTTTTTACTTATTATGACACATTAGTTATCTCGCATATACGTTGTATGTATAGACAACATTCCAGAACTCCAATAGTATTGTCACATGCTCTACCTTATAAAAAAATAATTTAATTTTTTATATAAAATATTAAATTTAATAAGAATAGATATTAGAGATGATTTTAATCAAAATGTTAAAAAAAATATACTTTCTAACATTACTGATCAAATATTTATATAAATTTCTCTACTTGTTATTGTCAAACATAAGATGCGGGATTAAATCGAATTATGACAGTGTATATTTTTCATATAAAAATAATAAAAAAATACTAGTAAGTCTTAACATAATTAATACATATTTATTAATGAGAAATTTTTTTAATAATAACTAAGTTTTAAACTATAAATTTAATTGATTAATGAGAAATATTTTTAATAATACGTCACATTTGAAATTCGACCTTTAAATCGATAATTAGAAAATTTTAATTAATTAAAAGTTATTTGGAAAGAGTATAAATTTTTAATTAAATAGTTTGCAGAAGGGAGGTAAATTATAAGTCTGGCCTGTTTACAGCCGAGCCAAATTAATAATTAATTGGATTAATTGGGTTTCCATATTGTCTCATTCAAAAATGTTTCACTTTCGCACAAAAGAGGAAAAATATTAATAAAAGAAAGAAATTGTGACCAACAAAATTGACCTTTTTCTAGAAGGAATTGATTTTAATTCGAAGGAAGAAGTAATCTATATTAATTACCGGCAGCCGGCTGTGTGTGTATACGTGCGATCGATCGATCGAGAGGAAGAGAGAGAGAGAGGCGCGATGGGGTCGGCGGAGGATGTGGTGGTAGCGAACAAGAAGGTGTTGCTGAAGCATTTCATTGCGGGCGGGGCGCCCAAGGAGACGGATATGGAGCTGGTGACGACGGGCACCATCCGGCTGCGCGTGCCTGAGGGCTCCACCGCCCTGATCCTCAAGAATCTATACCTCTCCTGCGACCCGTACATGCGGTTGCGCATGACCAAGCACGAGCAGGCCAGCTACGTCGTTGACTTCGTCCCCGGCGAGGTATACTGTCCACGTAGGCCACACCACCTGCCTAGCTAGATGATTGATAATCAATGGAATCGGTTTAAGAATTAAAAAAAAAAAATTACGTGTTTTTTTGGAGAATCTTTGCACAGTGTTGCTTCTTTATATATATGAATGAATGAAGTTGCTGAACTATTTTCTGGGAAGAGTGCCAGGATCTTAAAAAAAAAATGGACTTTCTGGTTTTGTGAACAAGATGATGGATTTTTAGCAAACAGTGCATGCTCTCACCTAGGTTAGAGTGATATTTTCCTTTGAAAAATTTGGATATTTTGAATTGTCAGTAATAAGATTAGGGATTGATAGATCTCTAAAAGTAGGTGGTTGAACAGCCATGATGCTCCTATGGAAGAAATGGTTACAAAATGGAGACGGATATTATGCTGCAAAGAGAATAAGGGATGGTTTCGATTGGCTGCTGCATGGGGTCTGAATTTCAAAATTCTTTCTCATAAAGAAGATACCAGTGTTTGTTTTGAGTTTTACGCATTTGATCCATTTTGTTGCCTTGTTTGATGTCTCAGACTGACTGAACCTTTTATGCTTTTACTAATATAATTGCAGACCTATTCTTTATAAGACAGTTTAGTGAGAGTGTGCTTCTGTCATGGTCAATGGTAGTCCCCTAAAATTAATGAACCCTTGGATCTAATCTGATCCGTGTAAAATTAACTTTGCAGATTTAATTTCCAATGATTTGACAATATTTCACGTAAAAGAAGTGAAACTTGAACAAAAATGGATGAATTAATGAGATAAATATTCCAGGTACTCTCTATGTGGAACAATTATGCTACTAAATCTGTCTAAATGTTCTGAATCAACTGTTGTTTCCATTTAGTTGGGCAAAAAAAATGTGTACATGTGCTTCTGGTTTCAGGATCAGCAGGTTGATAATCTCTTAATAGTGCTTGCTCAAAATTAATGCAATTGTTTGCTTTATGGACTTGATAAGATGTGAAGTAAAAAAAAAGAATGGTACAAATTGGAGGCGATCATGTGTTTTCGTTTCATAAACATCAGCTTGTAACCGTTTGGCCCATATTTCAAAAAACACTTGATTCAATTTTTCTGTATCCTATAAGTTTCCAATGAATAACACAATGCTGATAACATAAAAGAAGTTATGCATGTTGGCATGAGCTGCCAACTACAACCACAACCCATTTACATACAAAGATCAATATTTATCTATTTTCTACTAGGAGAAATATTTCATTAGTGACAGAAGTCAGGAGCTGCGGTTAGTTAGACAAGTCTATTTAATTTCGTCATATGTGGCTTTACTTTATCATTTCTTCATCATTTTTTTGTCTTACCCTGTTAATAATAAATTTTCCATCCTTGTTTTCATATTCTTTATAGTCCAGTCAACAAATATCCATCTTCCCCACGTTTTGTTTACTTAAATTTTTATTTTTCCTCGCTCCAAATGTTTTTTTAACTCACACTACAGAGATTCCTCCACTTTTTTCACATTTCTACCACAAGGAGTGCTCAGTTTAATTGAGTACATTTAATACCTCTGAAAGCTTCTTAACAATTAGCCATTTTGTTGAAGTGTAGTTGTAAAACTTTAATTTTGAAAGGTTGTCCTCTGCTAACTCAGTGAAGCTCATGAGTAAATCATGACCCATGAGAATCAAATCAATCAATTATAACATAATTCCTTTTAAGCCCAGCTATTAAATTGTGGTGAAATTTAGATATTGTTCTGCATTAATATTGATTAAGATGAATGATAAATGTAATAGTACTAACATGCCTTTTGATTAGTTTTCATATCTGAATTTTGACATTGTATTTTTTTCTTGTATAGCCAATATCTGGTTTTGGCGTTGGAAAAGTTGTAGACTCCAGCCACCCAGATTTTAAAATTGGTGACTATGCGTGGGGCATTACTGGTTGGGAAGAGTATAGCCTGATTACAGATCCAAAACAACTTTTTAAAATCCATCACACTGAAGTTCCACTTTCTTACTATACTGGTATTCTTGGTAAGTGCTGTTTCTGCATAACTTTAATGGATGCCAAACCTTCCACCCTTTTCAATGTGATAACTGCATGTTAAGCTGTCTGCAACATGATAATTTAGTAGCAATCATGAGAAGACAAAAAACTAGTTGATTACTTTCTAGTTCAATCAAAGTGATACTAGTCAACTATATATTGGTTAAAAATTTTGTTTTCTTTTATTGTATATACTGGTGTTTTAGATTGATCTTTCCCTAAACGTAGAATACAAAAACAACATTCAATGATAGAGAACACTTTCTGACACAATCAATGAGCCCTGGAAGTAAAAATTGGAAAACAAAACAAGTGGGTGAAATTGAGCAATCCGTCAAAGAAAATTCATGGAAATCTTTCAGAGCCTATATAGTGGTGCATTCTAGTCTGTGAATGAAGTTTGCAGTCAAAATATTTTCTTTTTTTTTCCCTTTCAGTTTTCATGCTTGTGCCCTATTTCAAGTCACTTGGGCTAAAGTGAAGAATATTACTTTCCCTTTTTTTGGTAGGACATTTGCTCCACAAAGTAGCAACTTTATAAATATTAATTATGTCCATTCTCTTTATCAACATCCATAAAGAAGCAACCTTACTAATATTAATCACGTCCCTTATCTTTTCTGCAACATTAATCATATCCACAAAGACCATGCTTCTAGTCCTATGCTAGAAGTTTAGCTAGCTGCCAAACTAAAAGTCTTTACTTTGTTCTTAGGCAGATACTTTAAACAACAAATTGATATTTTATTAGGAATTTTTTATATGAGCTTACTAAAAGGCAACAGTGATGTCACTTCAAGACGAACTACCATTTTCAGAGTTGAAAATGGACTATCATTTTTCTTGCTCTATTAACAATTATAGTATTGCAATCTCTAGGTATGCCAGGTCTTACAGCTTATGCTGGATTTTATGGCATTTGCTCTCCAAAGAAGGGGGAGCGCGTTTTTGTATCAGCAGCATCTGGTGCTGTTGGCCAACTTGTGGGACAATTTGCCAAACAATTGGGTTGTTATGTTGTTGGAAGTGCTGGTTCTGACGAAAAGGTTTGACAATATTTGGCTTATTTTTTACTTCCATAAGTAAATTAATGTGTAGCATACCAACTCAAAGCATCAGCGCTCTCTCTCACTACAAGCTTTGCCTTTTTGTTTTGATGCTGAATTATTGATGAATATTCAGATCAAAATATTGCATTAGCTCAGATTAGGAAGGCTATTCCAAACAACTTTTTTATAATAAAAAGCCGAATTCAAAGATAAGGGGCTTATGTATATGGTGTACTCGTATTTATTTGATTATCTGTTGTTGAATTTCAATTCTCTCTCTCTAGTGTGCAACATTTAACACATTGACATTTGGCAAAATGGAAAAGACTAATATGTTGGTTTGACATATTATCACATAATAAATTTCCAAAGACTCATCATGTTATTTGGAAGTTGGCATTTACTTTTTTCTTCTTCTTATTGTTCATTAGGTTAATCTTCTGAAGACTAAGTTTGGCTTCGATGAGGCTTTTAATTATAAGAAGGAACCTGATCTGACTAATACTTTGAAAAGGTTGGCCACTCGTCAAAATATGATTTATTTTTTGTTGTTGTTATGTACATTTGCTGTTTTGCATAATACATGATCTGTCGTAATTAATTCTGACTCTTTAGCCCCTTTAAAATGTATGTGAGAATGGAAACTGCAACTAGCGTTCTGTTTCTAGGTGCTTCTGAGCCTAATGGGGTGTTTATTATGAAAAGTAGAACTACAAAAGAATGATAACTAGAGTTATCTCTAAAAATTGATGATTTTTAGACCTAGTATTTTGTTCAAAGAGCATGGTTGTTATGTTTGTATATATCATACAAAATGGATGAATTGGTGTTTAGAATAGAATGTTATTTAAGCATGATATTTAGTAACAATATCTATAGTGTTCTCTACATGATCTTCAAACGAGTTTGCTATATGGTCTAAATAAGGTTCGTCCATTGCACTATGAGCAACCTAGGTTCAGTTAATGCTCAAGCTTTATAGGTTTGGTCAGTGCTCAGTGCTCAGTGCTCGTTCGATACACCGGGTTTCTTCGAATTATACATGTCAATTATTCTTTTGTTCTGTTGAAGCTAAAAGCGTCTCTAATTTGTATCGCGGTTGTATTCTCCTCTGTAGGTACTTCCCAGATGGCATCGATATCTATTTTGAGAATGTAGGTGGTTCAATGCTCGAAGCTGTTCTTTACAACATGAGATTAAAAGGACGAATTGCTGCATGTGGAATGATTTCTCAGTACAACCTTGAGATACCCGAAGGCGTGCGCAACTTGTTCCTCATTATTGGCAAGTCAATCCGAATGGAAGGGTTCATGGTATTCGAGCACTATGGCAGCTATCTAGAGTTTGAAGAAAAGATTGTGCAACTGATAAAGGAAGAGAAAATTAAGTATGTGGAAGACAAAGTCGAAGGCCTTGAGAATGCCCCTGCGGCACTTGTAGGCCTCTTCGAAGGCCGAAATGTTGGAAAACAGTTGGTTGTAGTCGCCCGCGAGTAACAATTGCTATTAGTTTATTTAAACCTTCATTTGAAAATAACGTGTTGAAACTTTGAAGAAGAGGAGGTTGTTCTCTTCATATATAACTTGAGCATCTTTTTTCTTTTACAATTTATGCATCTTGTAGCAAGTGATAAAATAAAGTTTGCAACTTGGTTTTGCATTGTCACATTTATTTTTTTAGTTTTTTATGGAATTGCTCAGATTACTATCAGCTGGACAGCTCACGAATTATAAATACTGATAATATTCTAAACTATTCATCTTTACTAACTATTTTCTGACAATATTCTACTTAAACTTTATGTTACAGAAATGATTATATATTATTATTCATTGTTTTGTGGAAAATTTAATGCTTAATATTCTATTCGAATTTATGGAGACGCAAGCCTATCATAGATTTTAGAGGATCATACGAGACAGGAGATGCCTATTTATTCAATGGAAGAGCTAGGCCGATGATCTCTTGGGTTGTGGGCTATGAACATTGAAGCCGTATGTCGACGCCGTTGTCCGGACTGCTTCTCTATATATATTATCTTTCTTCCATAGTAAATTTAGAGTTTTTCCCTTCCTGAACTCCATCAGGCTTTCGAGCTACGGCTCGTGTATCTTTGAACGTGGCTCCGCCGGTCCACTTATCGATGGATGCTTCGGTACTATAGAGATGGACAGCTACGGATAAAAATGAGGTGTGTTAGATCCGGCTCAAGGCATATGCCATTAAAATTTATCTACAAATTTTATTAGGGCCTATTATTGCTAAAAATTTTAAAATAAATTAATAATTAAAATTTGCATCTAACTACCGCTTTCATCACGCCGCTTCGATTTCTGCTCCAGTACAGTGCTCTCCAATTAATTCCAACAACATCATTTAATTATATATTAATTATAATTATTATATTTAGTCTTAAAAATCTATCTAGATCTATAATATAAGCACAGCCGTACCTATGTTCGATAAGCCTGAAGCGAAAATAAAAACTGATATTTTTATTACGATAAATATTGATAAAGTTCAGTTTGTAAATAATAAATACATTAAATATATAAATAAATCAAAAAATATATTGCATTAATAAAAAGTTAATAAATATTTAAAATAATTACATAAATATTACTTGTCTAGCTGTTTTAGATGCAGAAATATTTATCAGATCTACATAATTGTCACATTATTACTTTTTCAATCAACAATATTACTAGCTCATTTTGTCTATCATGTGACATTGAGACTAATATGGTAGTTGCAGATAGTGACAAGGCGACAACCAACAAGCGACAGCTATTGCGTTATTATGGTATAGTTCGCATGACAGATTAATTGGCATAGCGTGTGACAGACACCATGCCGCGTAATTAGGTCATACAAGCGGATGTCGGTCGCCAACTCACATGCATCGAGTATGATAACCATGAAGAGAATCAATGCGAATAGGCCGCCTGAACCG
>JBAMIB010040106.1:0-15885 GCA_037177415.1 Kaempferia rotunda
ATAGCCTTGCCTCTCTGTTCCAGCCCAATGATGAAAGTACTACTCTGATGCTAAAGAAAAAGGTGTCGAAATGAAACCTTCGGCTCTTTGTTTGCTCCAGTGAAAAGGATTGATACTTTTCATATTCCTATTCTCTAATAAATTTTTTCAAAATAAACAATGCGTGTTTGTTCTTCTTTCCGCCATTTTCGCCTCCGACACCTTCGCTTCCATTCATCCCTCCCTGGCCCCTGGGTACCTCTGTCCTTGCAAGTAAATAGGCCTTCGGCATTGAGATGCTTGCGAAGGAACAATCAGTTTCTGCATAAACAACACTTTAAACTAAACAGATGAATCGAATTAAGCATAGGAGGAAAGCGATTGTGTTTCTTGATCAGTACAATTCGCGCAGACAGCCGGTTAACAAGGACCGCTACATGAATGCCTCACAAAATAAGATGCAGAATACAAAGAATACACAATATTGCTCATACACCACCAGTTCATTTGGCAGGAGATCACAGGCACAAATAGGCATTAGCTGTTGTCTACCTTTTGCCTCTTAGTTTGCTCGGACTCTGAAAAGTTGCTCCCTGGCCCGGGCACCCCGATCGCTTGATTCATAATTACTGAAGGGTCAGACAGATCCTAAGAAACAAGTAGCAAAATACTAAGCTTGCATATTTAGGCAGGGCATGGCCATCAAGTGTTCTGAAATCCAGTAAATGAAGTACTTGATTTGTATGACAATGAGTTTAAGCAAGTAGCCAATAGAAAACCCGATTGCATCTAAGAATACTATACTCGTGCACAATTAACCCTAGGTGACATGAGTGCTCTAATCGATCCAAAGTTTGCAATCGATGATCATACCGTCTAGTTAAGTGAAAGATAAGGGGAAATATAAGATAAATAGTTCATACCTTTGCATCGGACACATTAGTGTTGGTAGGCCTTTTGATTGCACGCCTACCAAGATTAATCTGTACAGAAATGCTTGCTTGCGACAGGTCTAATCCTGAACTAGCAACCGCTTGTGATATCGTAGTCAATAAACTGCATCAGGTAATATAAAGATCACTTATTTCATGTTTAGCAACATAATAGAATATGTTCTTACAAGATAGACATTAACAATTACCCATTAGTTCTGAATAAAAAAAAAAAAATTTAAGGTTGAATGCGGACTCACCCTTGGGAGTAGATGCTAGAAAAGCTAATGGTGCCCTCATCTATGGTCAATTCTTGTTCATTTTCACAGCCCACAGTGCAATCGGCCATGCAGGATGAACCTTGCCACTCAGATTGAGAATGAGATACTAAGTTTTCGGAGTCTGTAATTAATCTCTCTTGAGGTTGCATAAAATCAGTTCCCCTACCAACCGAAGCATAATAGTTTGACTGCATTGGAACAAGATTCACATCAGCTTCTGCTACATTCTGCACGTTTGAGAGGGATATTTGTTCCCCCAGATTGGTATTATCAACAAACTTTCCAGCAAACAAGAGGCCAGACTGAGGACCATTTTTAGCAAGGTTAGAAGGGTCTGTTATACTCTCTCTAGACCCTCCTTGATTGTTGCTCTGGTAGCCAAGAAAAATCATTAGTCAAAATCTACCAACAAAAGCAAAGCATAAGATAAAGAAGAGCAGAACACACATTGCAAATGACTATATGCTAGTATGCTAAAAAAGGAAGACTGCCCAGATTTAACTTATCATTCAAACTAAACCTGGTTGCATACTTGCATTTCGCTCAAATATGAAACTTCAATGATCAATATGATAGCAAGCGAATTATAGTTCCCAGTTAACCAAAAAAAATCAGTTTCCAATTTAGTTTATAAATACAATATTCTTAGAGACATTTCCATTCATAAAAATTCAATGTGCATTTGAACAAACTATATAAATTGTATGTTCTTTTACACATGCACTTACAATGTTGACTAGTGTGCCTAGTTACTCCTAGACTTCCACTATCTTTTTTCTTTTCTTTTCTTTTTCCTAATTTCAAAGAACAAATTGACCAGCATAAAACTAAATTAATCAATCTAGCAATTAAACATTACAGATTACTTATTTTGGTTTTCATTAAGATCATATCTCTTACATTTGATAAGCAGAGCACTGAGAACCAGGAAATTGATTGGTAGATTATATTTTCAGATCAGGCAACCACCACAGTTTTACCTTAATTTGGTCCACAAAACAATGACAAGCCCAAAACCATCTTACCACAACCTCATCAAGCAAAACAAATATGTCATGCAATTTCAGAGTCTGAAGATACAAACATGCACTACTTCTCCACTTGTCACAATAGCTAACAAAATTGATTTTTAGTGAAACGCCATTCTGGTTTCTTCAAAACATATGGGTTTTGCTCCATTTTCATTTTGGCTTTCATGTACAAGATCATAGATTAAAAACACATGCAAACACAGAGATTTACCTTTTACCCATATCCTAAAAATTCACAATCCAAATATATAGAACAACTGTTATCTATTAATTGCATCTGGCCGATTCTCAAATATTAAGGCTATGACGTAGTTCATCCAACCTAGAAATATAGCCCTATTTCAGCGACAAAAGGCAGGATGTAAATATTGGATTCTGACGGAAAGGTCATATGACTCATGTCCACAGGGTTATCATTCACACAGGGAGAATGAATAATCTTGCAAATAAATTATAAGTGCTCAGTTTAATTTCCATCTACCAACATATTAATTTGCATCCACATGGAGGAAGCCTATAAATGTAAATTCTTTATCAAGCCACAATTACAAAGAAATGACAGAAGATTACCCATGGTATCAATTTCTCATTTTCCTGATTCCAGCTCGAGAAGGTTTCATACTTTTGTACCTTTTCTTGTAAAAATTTGACATATTCAATAACCTGCAAGGAGAAACAACAACAAACTTCTCAAATTACTAATCGCACAGGAATAAAAATTATTGAAAACATCAGAATCATGCAGATACCTCTAAAAGAAACGAAGCTTTATCCCTCTTCTGATCACACTGAGGTATGAGGTCTCTAAGTATCTGAAATCTGCACGGTGGAGTAGAATCAGTTTTTAGATCATAAAATATGGATAGTTCTGTTGGCAAAAATATAGCAAGCATTATTTAGTTTTCTCAATTTCTATTACTCCGCAATCCAAAGAACTTTGTTTTAGCATTTTATTCATAAATGCTTCGAATAGGTATAGCCCTCACAAGTGCCAATAATCAATTGAAAGTTTGAAACAACAATAAACTACAAGGATGTAATATTAATTTATCAATAGTTACATGTGTTTGTTTATTCAAAGTCAAGAAAGGCTAACTGAAAGTTCCAACTTTTGAATGATCCATGGGTAACTTAGTACAGGATGAATTTCATAATTACTTAATAGTTCATACAAATGTACAGGAAAGTTAAAAAAAATACAGGTTGTGACATCAGCAAATTTCATGACCACAAGTGATTTACATGATTGAGAAAGCATATTAATCCAAGTCAACTTACAAAAAAAAAAAAAAAAGTGCCACTGACAATTAAGCAAGATGTACAAATGGTTAACTTTTTCAGCATTCATGCCAAATTTATATGCATTTAAAACTTGTGTTCAACACTTGGCTTCCTCATTTCTTGCCGCATAATCTTTTTTCTTTAGATTGAATAGCTAATCAAAAGTTCCCATTTATGCTCCACTTGCCGCATCATATATTCACAGTTATATTAATTTCTAAATGGATTCTGACAAGCTTCAGTAGAAAACCATGCAGATTAGTTGCAAGATCTACAAGTTGAATGGAAAAGCTAATTTCCCATTTAAAGTGCTAGGTTTCCAATTGATTTAGGAATTCTTCATGGGAATTGATTGTGTGATTGAGACATAAATGGTTCCATCATTTAAGGCAAGCTACTACTTCATCACCAGAATGCATCAATGGGACATAAACCAAAAGTTAGAAATCTAAAGTCACCTAATTTAGATCGGTTGTTACAACTCATAAAGCATCAATAAATTTGAACTTCTTGAATAAGTATGTAATGAAGTTACTATATACAATACCTATTTCACCTCTCTTCTTAAATTGTTTTCCCTTAGGTAAACTCTTACTCTCCTTGAGTCCTTTTTTTCTCCCTTCAGTTCATAAGAAATTTCTTTATAAATTCTAAAACTTTTGTTCTAAGAAATCTCCTAGTAGAAAGATCAGCAGTTTGCTAGCATCAGAGATGGATCAACATATAAATCCAGTTGGGTATTTGGGATAATCATATTATTTTATACTTCGAAACACTT
The DNA here is from genome assembly GCA_037177415.1 of Kaempferia rotunda. Taxonomy (NCBI): domain Eukaryota; kingdom Viridiplantae; phylum Streptophyta; class Magnoliopsida; order Zingiberales; family Zingiberaceae; genus Kaempferia; species Kaempferia rotunda. Next base: position 4,283 of record JBAMIB010040106.1, read on the forward strand.
CTCTTCTCATTCCATAATAGCAAAACTTCGTATACAGCACCATCTTCCTATTTTGCATTTGGAAATTTTAATGAGTTTTCATGGACCTTTCTCCTTTGCAAAATTTTATCATAATAGTCACATTCTTCAAAGATAAGTGATGCCACCAATATGGTTAGTTTTTGAGATCTCTCTTGATAGTTGTCAAAATCACCATAATGATAATCAAAGAATTCAAGTATTAATTGCACCAGATGGGTAGGATCAGTGATATTGAAACCAATGAGAATTGAGAAATAAAATTATTTCATACACGAGTTTACAATAGTTATCTCAAACTCCTAGAAAATGTCATTCTATCACGTTAGTAACTGAGGTGAGGTTCTAGGAAGCACCAAGGTGCAAAATCTCGAGTCATGCCGAAGTTTCAATCTATGACTAGAATGATATTGTATCGTGTCGATGTTTCGATGCATACCGAAATTTCATACCACTCAGCACAGACAATGTCTTCTTCCTCTACTTCATCTTCTTTCTCCTTCAACCTCCAATATGTAGCCAACATCATGCATCGGAACATTGGCACGATACTGGAATAGTATCTTTTTGGTCAAAGGCGTGAGATTTTGAACCTTGGTGCCGAGTGGTATTAAATTTCGGTGATTTTCCAATACGATACGTTTTGATCGTTTCATTCGGCATTGTACGAGATTCCAAACCATGGGAAGCACAATGTGGAAGATTTGTTGTCACTTCAATAGCAAGGATCAACTTAGGCCACTATAACTACTCAATCTAACTGCATTACGATGGTACCATAGTGGTGAATGACATATGTCTAGGTTATAGCATAGACTAATGAGAGTTGCAGGTTCTTTTTAGCTATCCTAAGAACACTTCCTCTTGAATTGTAGGTCCTTTCCCGCTCAAGTGCTACTGCATTTAGCAGTTCAATTTTAAACCAACAACAATAAAATCCTTCCAATAGCAAATTTTTGGGTGTTGGTTGGGGATTCAATTGTCCATCAATCCTAAATAGCTAAATGTCTATTATATGCTATTACAATCCATTTAATAATGCAATATTTATAAATAATGGCATACATATTGATGCAACATTAATAGATAATAAATATTATAACCAATAATCAAATCATATTTTTGTTTAAATTATTCAATAGTGCTAGATTATTAATACAATTTTTAATAAAAGTAGAATTATGTTCTAGGTCAATTAACTATATTTGACATGGCTTTTAGTTGAAGGGCAATTTTAGGATGACTATTGACCAAGAGATTATTGTGTTCTATCTCACGCCATAATAATCTTTTTTAATCCACAATCCTCAATCAATAGCAAGCAAGAGAAAGATAGGTGAGGCGCCAACTCTATCGAGCAATGACAAAGTTAAATGAGTCATGCTTGATCTCATAGTGAATCTTAAGCCCCAAAAAGGCTAAGCAATCAAGAGGGCGACGAAGATTGTAGTTACTTACCATACGAGTTTTCTATGAACATCCTTTTTTCTGAATTACTTTTCGTTCATTGTGAGATGCATATTTCTCAAAAAGAATGACCGACATCAATCTAAATCAAGCAACCTTGTGTTGCTAATGACAAATTTTGTACAACAGTTTCTTTCATGATATTATAACATGTCAAAACAAGGTTTAAAATCTTGTGACATGTTAACGTTTTGATCGCAAATCAAAATGATACAAATTTTGATATCGTATTATTTCGTGCTAGTATGATTTCGATATTTATTTAATTGAATTATTGTTGACAATATGATTAACTTTACTTAGTATAAATTATAACTTTTAATTATCTATTTTATTATAATTAATTAGATTGCTTATAATGTTTATTTTATGTTTATATTTATTGATTAAAATATTGGAATGAACAACGAGAAAATGGGAACCAGAGAAGCTATGGAGGAGAAGCCAAACAAATGCAATCTCACTAAATTCTAGTTTTTTTTGTCACTTGCTCACGATTTCTTTGTCTCTCCCTACGTCACGAAAGTTGAAACTAAAGTCTACTTGATGTCGAATACCAAATTTTATCCAATTTAAAATTTTCCATCTTAATTTTTAAACATTTTAGAGACTAATTAAGCTGAAATGAATTAATATTCTAAATTTTGGGAGTCAAATGAAACTCAGTTTAGGGTTAGGTGGAGTCCATTAAGAACACAACGATTAGGGTTAGATGAGCTCAAAAGAGGCTCAATTTGCACCTTATTTTTTATGGGTTTAGTAATAAACTAACATCATGTATAGGGTAGTTCAATAGTCAAGTTATTGAGTTCAATGATTACTATAAGTTAGAGGAGGTTATGAGTTATTTTTACTCTACTCCCCCTTTCTCTCTCCACATGCTCTCCTCACTCTGCTCCCTGAATTCTTCTTTTCCTCTACCTCACGACGCAGTCAATCGCACACATCATTTGTCAGCAATCATCGGTCTCCTTCAACCCACTTCTTTAGTATCCTTCTCTCTCATATAGTCTCTCTCCCTCATCCCTTTGTTTCTCCCACGTGTGTTGCCACCACCACTCAAGAATTCTTGCATGGAGTGGTGGATTTACAAAGTGAGGAGATCAATGACTTGTGAAACTCCAGTGTCAATATCAATGCCTTATCACATATCAATCGCCACAAAAATCAATAGTCTTTGTGTTAATTAGGATGACTCAACACTTTAAACACCAAGCCAAAGTTTATTTATGAAGATATTTTGGATCTTTGACTCTTTGTATTTGTCATCCATTTTAAGATGATAAGTAAAATCTTTGAGTTTGTACCAATTGATAGGTGCACTAGTATGTCAATTTATTTAGTTTCTCTCAAATATTTGATCAGCGGATGTCTTCAAATAATCGCAATAAGAACATGCTTAGAAAGGTGCAAAATAATAATGATTGTGTTATAAAACATTTTATTAAAGATCATGCTCTAACCAAATTCTCAACTAGTATTTCTTATCTCAAGTATTTTTATTGATAGGAAAGTTATGGCAAAAGAATCTAATTTAAATGAATCAAAAAAGAACAATGACCTAAAAGTTTTATCTTTTGTAATATCTATATAACAAGATTATTAATAATTCAGTATTATCTTAATTGGATACAAGTAAATTTTTTAATTAATTATTCTATTTCCAACCCAAATAAAAAAAAAATTAAAAGATAGCTTGCATTGTAAGCTGCTTCAATTTCATCTATCTCATTACTTTTATTATATATGAAAATAATAAGTAACTTTAAATCAATATAATATCACTAAATATTTCTCTTTTAGTTTCTATTTAAACTTAAATGTTGGAAATTAAATTTTTAGTTTTGACAAATTTGGTTATCTTAATTTACACTTATCTTAATGGTTACCTATTGATATTTTGACTACTTTATGTATTAATCTTTTCAAAGCAATTTGTTTAAGGTAAGTTTAATACAATTTAAAATTTTCAAAAATTGTTTTTTTTAATTTTTTTTATAATATATTTTATGGTTGATGTGTTTCGCTTTTGTTGTCAAGATATCACTTAATATTTTCAGTGCCTTTTATTGAAAGGTTTATGAAGGCTACTACTTAATAGGTTTCTTTAAATTGAAGAATTAAGAAGAAATGATGAATTATCTTAACTAGTTCCTTAGTGAATTTTACTTGTGGGCTAGATAAAGAATTTTTCATTGTATATGAACTAATATTAGTGGTACTTTTTCCATTTTTAGTTCTTGAGACTTAAGATTATGTAATGGCCACATTCATAAATAAGATGTTTAGTTTCAAGATATATATAAATTTTAATCTCAGTTGTTTCAAAATAATTTAAATTTAGTAATATTAGACGTAATGAGACAATTATTAAGATAGACGATACCTAATTATTGTAATTGAGAGATTTAAGTATTTTTGATCATTTTTACAAAAGGGTAAGGGGATTGAGAGATATCTTACGATACAAACGAGATGATTGAAATGGATGAGAACCTTAAGTGTTCTTTTTTATCGTAAAGTACCTTTATGACTTAAAAGAAATCTTTACAAAATGGTGATAATACCTTTATGACTTAGTTAGCAACAATAAACTAAGATAAAATTTATTAAAATATTAGTAATAATATAGGAGATAGAGTCCAATGGAGTATAAAGATCCATATAACCGATCCCACCTAGCAGAATAAAACTTAATTCTTGTAGTTGTTTCAAATTTAATAATTATTTTTTCTCAAAATTAAATTTCAACAAATAACTCGTACATTTTAAATTAACAAGGTGAGCAGTTTAATTTAATAATCAGTAAAATTTTCAAATAAATATTTCATGTTGGATTGGTGATTTCAAAATCTTTCAACTTAAGAAGAAACTAATTTTTGTGCATGGATTATCGACTAGCTAATTGTATGCTTAACACATTTCTAAAAGGATATAGGAGTCCAAACAGTTCTTAATGCAGACTTGAGGACTTGCAAATTGGGTATTATACCCTTCAGTTCACTAGTGCAATATACCACCCAAAGAATTATTTGCCTAAGCATGAAGGAGATTAGAAGAATTCAACGCCACAAGGTTGCTTGAAGTGTCTTTGGAGATTAAAAGAGGTACTGTTCCTAAACGAGGTACTGTTCCTATAAATATGGAGTCGACAATGCTGACTTCCATAATTGGCAATTTACTAAGCAATTGACAGGTCTCAAGTACAACACACATTATGTTCAAGATCATCGTCATATCATATTGACCATTCATCCACTTGCATAAAAGATGGTTAAAATGACTTCTAAAAACTGGGATGAGAACAGTTCATCCAACTATAGCATCAAATAAACAAGATAATGAGAATGCAAAATATATTGGTTGTTGCAGGCTAAAAGAGATTGTAGAGCATAATGAGTCCCATATAGGCCAGACAGATGATACAAGGGAAAGATGCAAACAGAAAATAGCCAAAATAAAATCAACTGGAGGTGAATTTCAAGTCCTTTTAAGCTGAAAAGGAATACACCATTTTAATTTAACAGATGCCAGAAGTTCATGAAGCCTTAGTTAAATAGCTAAAGAAAATTTTTAAAGAGCTATATAGATGAACTGAAGAACAAAATATCTAATTTTGTTCTCATAGAACAAGGACAAGTTACAGCTAGTGATGAATAATTATTTATCATCTTGTTCACGTCACCATTGCACAAAGCAATGTCAACCTGGTATGATGTTCCAATTAAATTTCTCCACGAGTCTCCATTTAAACGTGTTAAGTGTTGGGGTTTATGAATTAACTTACTCTGGTCATACCTATTCCTTCTGTTAAATGCCATTCTCTGTGTATGTTTGCCAAATTGAATGATGTGAGAGTTATTGCTAAGAAACGTGATAGAAAACCAAGGAACAAACTGAAGTTATTGATTTAAACCAAAAACAAAAATTGAATTTCCTGAAACTAAGCAATCACATTCAACTAAACTTCTACCAAGCTCTTTTTTTAGATTTATTGTGTGTGATAGAATTCCAAAAGAATAATAAGCATTTAACCAGAAGATGTTAGAGTGTGAATGCAATCCGAACTCGTGACCAACCTATCATTGATTTTGCACCTACGTCGCTGCTCGGTTGCTGAATGCTTTGATTTTGGCGTAGTTGGCGTGCCTGGTTTTTGCTCACCACTCTTCCCGTCCACCTTCCCCGTCATTTCAGCTGGAGATAGCAAATACCGCAGAAAAGATAATTAAAAAATATATAATAAATGTGAACTTCAAGCAAGTAAAACCAATTGAAGTACTCAAAAAAAAACATTGGAACAGAATAGTATCTCAGCAGATAAAAGACGAGACCTTTCAAACCTATAGCTTCTCTTTTGCTTCCTAAAAAAAAGGAGAAAAAAAAATCTCAAACACGCACATCTTTGAGACGATCCTTGAGCCCTCCTGAGCTCGTCCTCGTCGCCGCTCGATCTGGAAAGAGACTCCATCAGCAGAACGCTACCCTGTGAACGAAGGTTCACTAGCTCTGAATGAAGTCGCAGATTTAGAAGAGAGGCGAGATCGGCGGAAACCCTAATCAAAAGGTGATTTGTCCACGGTCTTCTCCGACATGGAAAACAATCAACGAGAGACCATATGACACTTTTTCAAAAAGCTTCTCGTAAGATACAGTAACTCCCACTGCACCACGTTTAATTTTCATTAGAGTTCTCATATTTTCTAAAATTGATCACAACCATTAAAACTGTAAGTTTATCTCATATTTTTTAATTAAAGTATTTAAAAACTTAATCTTTATCATAATTTCATCTTAATCTCCGTTAAACTTGACGTGAGACTAACATTATTGCTGTATCAGCAAAGTTTACACGAGAAACCTCTAAATAGGATTAAAAAGTGTATTAAAATAATGAAATTTGTCATTTAAACAAAATTGTAAAGTTATCCTCTTTTCCTGGTCCTCCTATAACCTTTGATAAGTCAAAGGTATTAATTTATACTCAACTATCAAATGAAGGTGAAAAAAAATAATATTATTCCAACTATAATTCCGAAAAATTGATTTGTTCGCACCCTTATAACCTTTTACAGAAATGGAATGGAGAGAGAAGAAGCAAATAGATTGTCCATCTCAATACTAGTTTCCCATAATTCAAATAATTCAAATTGTTAGTTGTTCGCATGTGTTTGTTTGTATGATTATGCCAAAAAAAACCAAAATGTAAATTCAACATATGCTACCACATCCAATGCTAAAAATAATAACAATAAAAGTATCAAAAAGTTTGAATAAAAATCTTCAACCATAGATCCATAATAAGCTCTTAGGGGGACTTTAGAGCAATGCTAACACTCAATTTAAGGAGTAATGAGAATGTTTTTGTTCAACTTCTTTATGCTCAAAGATCCTCAAAAAGGCTTTATAATGAACTCTCTCACTTTGGTCCACCTCCAATCATTTTTGAAACACAAACCCAGCAACTAAATTCCATTTTCAATTGACTATCAAAGCCTTTAGTCAACTGCAATCCACATCCTTATAGCTAGTTGCTTCGGTGCCACACTTTCTAGGTGTCACTGTAAAATAATCAAGGGAGCTCTTTGCCAGATGAAACGATCTAGCCTTAGGTCACTTGTGTACTTTCCGTTGTGAAAATTAAAACAATTCCCCAGACCACTTTGGAAGAAGCCAAGGAGGTGAAATGAAGAAGAAGAAGACAGACATGCACCAGTTTGTTGGTTCAGAGAGATATTTGTTAGGTCAGTTGGTAACCCAGCAACTGTCAATAAAAAGAATAAAATAAAATAGAGTAACACAGCAATTGTTAAGAATGTCGTAACATTTTATCACCCTCAACTCAGGTCGTAGTCGAAAAGAGATCAGGTTTGGCTACCTGTTTCCACGAAATCAGATGAATTGCTTAATTGTCAAGAGAGATCCGATATTCAACCTTGTCAAAGCTATCCGAGCCACCAGAGAAAACTTGCACCCTAACTTGATTCGTCAAGCATCACTATGACGATTCTTGAATTTTGAGTGTCAGTGCCAAGAACAATAAAACGCCTGCTTCTGCTCTAGGATAACAAGTTTACTCTGATTAGTTGCTACTGGATTCATCGGAATCACTCTGCTGCTTCTTGAATTTTGAGTATCAGTGCCAAGTACCGTAAAACATCCTTCGGCTCTCGGGATCACAAGTTTACTCTGAAGAATTACTGATCGCCAAGAGAAATGCTGATATAACATTTTCCAATCTCATCAAAGCAAACTGAGCTAGAAAGACTATAGAAACTCTCTCTCTAACATGATTCATCAGCATCACTATGAAGCTTCATGATTTTTGAATGTCAGTGCAAAGTGTACCGTAAAATGCCTGCTTCTGCTCTAGGATCATAAATTTACTAACTCAAGACTAACCCCATCTTGCCACAGTTTCTGCCCACCAACGGTTCACTCTACAGCATCAAAGTCAACCGCCAGTTCCTGTTTGATCAGACACTAGATTAGATGCCAGTAGAAAATTCCTTGAACAGAACAAGGTTAGCAGAAAGCTAAAATTGTTCAGATTGGATTCTAGTGTCTGGTATACTAATATGTTTTCTATGATAACAAAAATGCACAACCTATCATCATATAGAAAAATGCCGATGTCAGTAAATTAAATACCAAAAAAAAAAAAAGATAGTTGATGTTTGAAAAATGTTATCAAAATCATGTTTCAAAATTTTACCAAAACAAGGATGACCTATAGTTGCTTTATAAAAAATAGTAGTTAAGGGATATAAGTAATTACCAGTTAAACCTCAGGTCAGTTCGGCCTTACATACTCTTTCACCTGTTAGTGAAATCTTGATACAATATCTAGTAGTTGACTGGCATATCTTCCAGTATAGCATATAAGCCAGAAAAAAAACATGTACAGTCATCATTATGTCAAAGCGGACAGCAGATCCCTGGTATATTGCTCTTCTAGGACAAGAAATGCTTTTATGGTGGAGTGCACCTTAACTCACAAGGCAGAACATACTGAAAAGGATAATGCCAATTAATATTTAAACCACGAAGCCATAGGAACTCTGAAACAAGGCACACTAGCAAAGCAGTCTCGGAAAGCATCTCAGACCTACACACACATTAACCTCCACCAAAATTATCCTGTTCGTGTAGCTCATTGCATAATCATTGTGTAGCATATTCAATAATCTTTTTGTTGAAGCTGCAGCAGAGGTCCAGTATGTGGTCTCTTCAAGGAGATTCAAGAAAATGCTTTTATGGAAAGATGCATTGGTCTCATAAGGCAGAACAGACTGAAATAGCATACTCATAGTAAATTCACAAAATTAAGAACAAGTGGATTGTCATATGAGGCATGCTAGCACAGCAATCTACATGCCTTCACTCATTTAGGCAACTTCTCTTCATATACATTTCAATGCACCAAAATTGTCTGGTTAATGTAGCCCATTTTGAATAATAATGTTCTAGAATTAAATTAGTGAAAGTTGAACTCTCCTTGGAAAGAAAAAATTAACTATTCAAAAAGCTTAAAAGCCCATATTATGTGAAGGTGACTTTCCTTACCACTACTATCAATCTGGTCCTGACCAAGTAACAATTTCAGATAAGTTTGTCAAACCTTGGTTGATAAAAGCAAACCTGAGTACTGCATAATTGGATCACCCATCCTACAATCCATGACCATGCTTTTTTGTCGACATCATAGAGAAGACCTTTCCCCTGATTCCAGGAAGTAAAACATATTTGATTGTCCTGTCCAAAACAATCAAATCTGTCAGCCGATAATCTCAGAAGGGCCCTGAAATACTTTGGTGGCATCCTACTGATTTCAACCCATGCTGTCTTTGCATGATCAAGCTCCCAAATGCGAATGCTTTGCAGAGTGCTGAAAAGTCCAATCCTTCCCACTAGAAACAAACGTTTTTTTGCACCAGCAACTAAATAACCATCCAGTAATGAACGTGGAAATTTTGCTGGAATGTGTTCCCATTGCCCCATATCCACTCGATACATCATAAGCCCAAGTGGTGAAAGAGTCTCTAGATAAAGCCTCGAATCACAAAATGCCATTTTTGATGAACATAAAGTAACAGCTGGCATTACCTGGTGAACTGACCAACTATCGAATCTTGAGTAATAAACTTCAGTCGGCAAAGTTTGATCTCCAAGGATATCACCACCAGTAGCAATCACTTTAAAAGCACAGTCCACCTTATCAACTACCAAGGTCAATTGCCTTTGCTGATTGTGATGCATGCTGGGCAATACCTTCCATGTCTGAGTTAAGGGATTGCAAACAAGGATTTTAAAGTCAAGCCCATCATATCCAGATAAACAAAGAAGACCTCCTGAAGAACCAACCAGCCAAAAGGCCCAATCTGGTAGAAATCCAAAAGGGATCTTGTACCATGTTTTCAGGGGTAGGCTGAAGACCGAGCATTGATATGCCTGAGAGCTTTTCCAAAATGTGAGAAGGCAGGGTCCATGAGAAGGAACGCGAGAGTGGGCTGCAAGAAAACTACGGTCCTGAAGAATTGAGTTCCACCTTCTGCAGACCGGCATCAACCTGAAGATCAAGAATGGAGGCACCCTTGCAAGTACCTCCATTAGCAAATCCTCCGGTAAAAGTGCCCATATGTGATCCTCCATGTGGATATCTGAATGGATGATTTTAGCAAAAACTGAAACTGACTCTTCATCAAAGCCTCGTGGTTTCGTCTTAACCGCTTTCTGCCTCGATGGACTTATGCTCCGTGACATAGATGGGCTTATGCTCCGTGACATAGTTGAGAGAAAAGAAGCCCGAAGGTATAAGCGAGTGATTTAACTGATAACGAACTCCAAGAAGCAGCATGCGCCCTGCGTAAAATGGAAGACCAACCACGAGGCAACTGCAAATGCAGTTCCAGATGGCAAATCCACTGCCTGACCTTTCCGAGAATAGAGGATGCTTGCTGCTCCGATGGCTATCAAGACGGCAGAGGTGAGAAGACCAATTCTAACTCTGCACAGTACCCAAGCCATCAAATAATTTGATAAGATTACTGGCAGAAATACAAACTGCAACTATTATCGACGATGAAAAGAACTTCACAGTTAGAATACGACGCATAAATGCTTGCAAGAGGGCAAAACAATCGTTCACAATTGAAACCCTAAACCGAAGAGAATAGAAAAAATCGAAAGATAGGGAGAGGAAAAGGGACCGAAAACCCGACCAGATTAAAGCGAAATTAACAGGGAAGAAAGAACATTGTCTAACTCATAAACCAAAATCAAGATGCTACCTTTCGCGATCCACGACCGGAAAAACTTCAATTCAAGCGATATCCATAGCAAAAAGACAAACACCAGCGAAGGCCTCGCAGATTTTGACCAGACCGAGGAGATCGATCAACAAAAATAAGAATGGGAAAAAAAATCTTAAAGGAAAGAAATCGACAGTTTTTTTTAGCATCGGAAAAGGCATACCGATCGACTTACTCCTTCAGACGATGAGTCGAGAGAGATCGAGCGAAGGGCACAGTTTATTCCTTCTTCACTGTATTGTTTGATCGGGTACGATCCAAGCCGTGGATGAGTCCGCCGAAGCCAGTGGGACCGATGCTGAGCTGTCATCTGCGTTTGGTATCCTATAACTAATTTAGCAAGAAATATACATAATATAATTGGCCTGCATATTAATATTACATTCCACGCTGTAAAATATTTCTACTTGGTTTGAATTATATTCATCAGGTCAATTTCATTTCGATGATTTTTTTTTAAATGACTTGCTTTTTAATGTCAAAATGACATTTAATGTCCGTTTTTTTTTTACTTGGATGAACGGATTAAAAAAGTGAGAAAAGTTTTTAGCACATAAAATTTCTGCCGTTTCTTTCACTAGAAAAGATGGATCACTTAACCTTTTCCACTCATTTTATTTATTATCAAATAATGACGGATAAATTTATGAACCTGAGAGGATTTTTTTCATTCACTCAAAAAACGGTATAAAACTCGTCTCCACGGGATGAATTGATGGCTAATGTATGAGGTGTTACCATCAATAAGGTCTGGGGGTCAAATCCTGGCGAAGTCAGGTGTCTGCCCTCCCTTATGCACTAATCACT
>JBAMIB010040617.1:0-15030 GCA_037177415.1 Kaempferia rotunda
TGGGCTAACTTGAGCGTCGGAGTACCAAACAAGGGGCGGCGATCCCTGTTTGGTGCGCTAACGTTGTTTGCTCGTCTGCGTGTGCGCAGTGTCCTACTCAGCCAAATTTCTCCTAGGTGGCGAGGTGACGTTCCTGGTGTCCATCTGCTCACCGACCAGACAGGATCAGTACATAATCCAATTTATTAGGTATAAAATATCTAAAATTAAGTATACAAAAATAATATTTTGATTGTACTAGCTTCATTTATGTTAATTTGACATAATTTTTATATAAGTTTTTAATAGTTTAGTTAAACATACGGTGTGAAATTATATTACAATGATGTCATGGGTTTATTTCCGAATTTGGGGGGCTTTTTAATTAAATCGATCCCATGCACAGTAGTTATCCCTAATTCCCTTTCTCCGCCTCCGTTCGGGACGCCGTCAGCTCTCCTCGTTCCTTCGAAAGATCACAGGTCCACCTCCAACGAAAGCCGAACTTGGAAGATTTGGGGGCAGCGATGGCGACGGGATCCGGCCTCTTCAAGTTCCTGCGCCCGCGCCTTCGACCTCAGTCGGACGATATCGCCGCCGCCGCCACCTGGGGCGTCGCGGCTATCACCACCGCCGTTTGGATCATCCAGGTACGGATGATTGCTGTCACAATCTCTCAACTAGATCCATGTTTTCATGTGAAAATAGTATTTTTGGGGTGTTTAAGATTTTTGTTTTTTTTAAAGAACACATTTCGTCAATCGATTCACATCCTTTTATACATACTGGGAAAAGAAGAGATCAAATCCGTCGTGTTATATCTGCCAGAATGCTCTCCTAATCCATCGTCAAGATAGGCAGCATATTGCCATTTACTCTTACTGGCGTTCTATTTTGTCAATCGATGTTTAGAATGATAGCTCGATCAACAATTGAAACCGTCTAGCCAATTAATGATGTCCAATTGTCCATGTCAATGATCATATCAAAGTAGAAGTATAGAATTCCAAGTCATAGGTGAGTAATACTTTTTCTGAAACCTTATTCCAACATGTAATGTATCACATCCAAGAATATTCAATTTTGCGAAACTCTTGCAGTTCAAAAACTAGCCTTCAAAGGCTCATTGTGTAGAATTTGGCCTTCCTAAGCTATCTTTCTTCAGAGACTCTGTGATGAGATTTTCAGCAATACTAACATTTTTATCGGCCTCACTTTAAAATGAATCAAGCATGTGAATTTCAGGGAGCTCACATTCTTTGATAGGCTTTACCTTTGATTGAATCTGGTTTTAGTCCTTGTCACGACAAAACCTAGAAATACCACACCTCTTGCTATAGGAATGAGCATTTCCTTAAGGTTCAGTATTTTGCTTTTATTTTTTATGTTTGAAAGATCCGGATTAGATGCTCTTCCTCATATTTGCCAAAGTATAGCACAGTTCAATTTATCGGGTTAATGATGAAGACTAAAACCAAGCCGAAATATTTTTGGTCTTGAATCCAAACTAAAACTGCACCATAACTATTTCGGTTTGGTTTGCAACCAAACCAAACTTTGTATGTCGCAGTGAGTTTCCATATAACCTTACTTTTAGGAGCAAGTTAAGCAGGGCAAGCACAATCGGCGACTCTTGTTTTATAGCATAAAATTCATAAGATAACTCCACTTGCTTTTGTATCTCCTGTGCACTGGCATCTTTTGGAACACAAGCAACTTCGATAAAAAAGCTCATGATACCACGCTTAGGAGGGCAACTCCTTAACCATTAAGCATCTCGTGATCTCCATGTTTAGTTACTGACCCATGATCAATGACCATCCAAATGAGCTTAGGCCGACATTAGTGTTTTAAAATTTTATTTTTGCTCTCTTTATGAAAAACCTTTGTCTAATTAATGATTTTGCATTTTATCTTGGCAGCCTTTTGACTGGCTGAAGAAGCAGCTCTTTGAAAAACCCGAGACTGAGAATTGAAATTTGTGGACAGCAGCATTGAAGCAGTGGAGAATGTCCATGTTGAAATAAAGATGCTTCTCTAAGCTTTTTTTTAATGAATTTACTCTGAATGTTTTTTTTTGCCTAAATAATATTTGAGGAATCAGTCAAGCTTATATGATTTTGGTCATGCCCTTGTTTTTTTGGATTCTCAAAAGTTTTGAGACAGATTTTGGTTGAATTTTTCTGTCAAAATTATTTATGATATTGCTTTTGCAGCTTAAGACTTGAGGAATATATTTATACACAGGTACAATGTGCATATACAAAATTGAATAAATTTTGAGAAATAATTTGACAATGATACCAGGACAAAGATTTTGTAAAATTCTGATGGTAACTAGGAGTGGACAATTCATTCACCAACCGTGACTCTAAAATCAATTTGGAATTTTCACTTTTATTTTAGAAATACATTTAGAATATTTTTCAACAGTTTTTGGATCCAAAAATTCAAAAAAACGAAAAAAAATGATAGATGATTTTATTGACGTGGCCAATGGGAGACGTAGGATTCGCCGACGTCCCTGTCATCCACCGTCAAAATCTTACGATTTGTTATCCTTCCCCTATTTAATTCCCGTCCGACCCGACACAGGCCTCTCTTCTTCAGATCTGATCTGAACTGCCACCAGACTCGCCCACCTCCTTCGTCGTCGCCGGAGGCGAAGATGTACATGGCCTACGGATGGCCGCAGGCCATCCCCATTGAGAGTGGCGCATCCACCTCTTCTTCCCCCTCCGATCGGGTCGTCTACCTCAAGGCCGTCAACCGCCTCCTCCTCGTTGTCTCCTCCACTCACCTCGAGCTCTGGAGCGCCTCCCAGGTACGCCTCGACTCGCCTCGACTCCTCCCGTCGCCTGGATTTCGTTTCTGTTTGACGGGTGCGCTCGATCCGCAGCACAAGTTGAGATTGGGCAAATACTTCAGGGACGCGGACTCGGTCGAAAGAGAGGGAGAGAATCTCCAAGCGATTTGGAGGGCTGATACCAAGTCGATCGCGGTTCTTGTAAGTGAGGACGGACTGATTTGTCTAACTTGTCATTCTTAATATATGGGTAAAATACTGAATCATGTTTTGTGATTTGACGTCCTACACTTTGGTCTGCTCTTTGTCAATCTTATGCCTGCTGTGGTTCGGGAATTTGCATAGCATTGCCACAGCTGTTGTGTCAATGTTCTGCGAGCACATCTCTATACCATCAAGGAACTGAAAAATATCTAAATTAAAGCAGATTCCTACTATTGGCAATCAATATATTCCACTTCTTTTAAAATTAGCATATAAGGCTTAGTTAACTCTCTAATCATCACTGAAATTACCAGGGTTTTACAATTGGAATTCAGGATTCAGATATTTTGGCTCTAGATTGTATTTTTCATGAACGTTGAGAAAATTAGTGTCTTAGTATTTCGTATCAAGGGTAACAGAAGTGAAATGTCCATTATCAGTTTCAATAATATTAAGTAAATAATGTATATGGTAAACCGATCAAACCTTACCATGGTGTTGGAATAGAACGTCCTGTGTTCAAATTATGGTAGTATTGGTAACTGAGCAATTGTATTCTATGAGTTAATACATTCACATGTTGGTCCTGTTCCAGTCCACTCAAGTCTGCTTGTGCAATTAATATGATTTTAGGATTCTTTGAAGTGCCATTATTTGAATTTTCTTATTTGTTTATTGGTTTTACTGCAGACTTCTTCATCATATTTACATATTTATAAAGTCCACTTTTCTGGAAAAAGACTTGTGATTGGTGGCAAGCAAACACCTGGTCCAGTTCTTGCTAATATCTTGCTGGTTATCATTGAGAAGGCACCCTTTTCAGAGAAAAATTTAGTAACGTATGATATCATTTCTGAATATCCAAGGCCTTTTATGACCATTCAAAAACTTAATTCTTGTTACTTTTTTCATCCTTCTGTCAGTTGCAATTTTGTATGTGATAGCAAAAATATGCTCCTTGGACTTTCTGATGGGAAAATACAACTTGTCTCCTGGAATGGGGAGGTATTTGTGGTTGAATTACTTTTTTTAATGTTTTGGTAATTGATAACCTTTATCTACATATTCTGAAGTTCCATTGCCTTTCTATTTCCATTTTAGATGCAAGTTGTTTACCTGCTATTTCTTCTATATCCAGTTCCCTAGTAGCTTCAGACTTTGTTGCCAACCACCACATGCTGTACCAGATGGATCTTCAACTGCTCTTATAGAGGCGACTAGTGTTCAAGAGTCTACTCAGTGCTGTCCTAGAAGTTCAGCTATTATCCAGCTAGAGTTATCATCACAACTGAGATTGCTGGTAGTTTTGTTCTCCAGTTGCCAAATCGCTCTTTGTTCTATAAATAAGAAAGGATTAAAGCAAACACAGTCCATTAAAGCTGAAAGATGGTTCAATACAGAGGATGCAGTGTGTGCTTCTGTAGCTTCTGATCAGCAGATCCTTGCAGTAGGATGTAGTAGAGGCATTGTGGAGTTATATGACCTAGCAGAGAATGCAACACTTCTACGAACAATATCATTGTATGACTGGGGGTAAGTTTCAGATACTGTAGTTAGGGTAGATTTCTACTTTGATATATTATTCTTCTCCCTGAGATTTTTGTTTCCTGAAATTGTGTTATGAGAGCAAGACTGCTCCTTAATTGCATACATATCTGTCCCCCACATGTCTTTTAATAAGGTGTAAACTTTTCTTTATTTAATTTTGTTGAGTTGGAAGTTATATAATTATATTGCTTAATTATGTAATTATTTTAGGAGTCTCACGTTATAGAGTGTAGTTAGTCCTGAATCGCTAGTTTGGTCATTAAATATTATGTTGGAGTCTTGTGTACATGAGTGTAATATTTTTCTTTTTCTGAATTTAAAAATGCTTATTTCTTGTGACTTGGTACCAGACATAGCTTCTTTTTTTATAGTATTTCTTCTTCCCTCATCCCATTCGAGGGGAGGCCACTGGTTTGATTTATTGCAGCTTCCCTCCTTGATTCAACTTCCTTTCCTCTCCCCATACTCTTGTGAAACTGGGTCACTGCTGGTTACAGCACCATGCCACCATGGCCAGATCTGCATGATCGGCCTACCTGCTCATCTTGGCTCTACGCAGTATGAACAAACATCTGATCTAGTTTCATCCTTTTGTTGTGTTGTGATTTCTAGATCTTATCTTTTGTTTTGCATTAGATCTCCTTCGGCGCATAAGGTGGAGCAACCAATAAACCTTGCTTCTCCTTGTGACATAACTCAGCTACTCTTGTTTTGGTGTTACTTTGCTCCTGCTACAGGGTAGCATTAGTGCTGTGGTGGAGAGATTTGGCATTGCTTTGATGAAGTCATTGGTCAAATTTGTGCCTCAGGAGAACATAATTTCTATTTGTGGCACCACCAAGCATAATATATCTTCTTCAAACACCTAGGATTATTTATCTATTTGCGGATCTACTTTGTATTTTGTACAGTTAGCTCGGCATCAACTAATAGTAATGTCCATATTCCATACTACTCCACCTTGAAGGTAGTGTTGGAATTAATAATATAGTCCTTCTGTCTAAAGTATTTTGCTGCAATCTTGTATATGTCTATGACTGTAATGTTTCTCTTTTCTCAATCAATTTTTTTACTTTTCTCATCATACTTTTAGAATGATAAAAGCCACCAATATCACATTTCTAAATATGGTTACAGAATCTTTTTTTACTGTTGCATAAATCTAAGTACCAGCTTGTTTATATGTTGCTAAAACAAATGGAGGGAGGATCTGCATCTCCAGTAGTGTTCTAAATGGTAATTGGCAACTGGTGGAAACATTTCTTTGGCCCACTTCAAAAAAATTCTTCTTCTATATCCAAGTTTTTGTCTGATTCATTCACTTTGTTATATAAAACATGGAGTTTCAGTTTGCTTATAAACTTATGTATGATTTAGCAAGTATTTGACAACTTACAAAGTTCAAGATTAAAATTTGGAAGACTGCACACTTCCTAATGGAGACATTGGAAGTTCTTTTGGCATATACGTGTGCGTCTGTGTTTTGTTATATGTTTTGTGCACACTTCCATTGTCTTTTGTTGAGTTTTCCAAACTAGAAGAAATTGTTTTTCTTCCTTTATTTCTTTCAATTTTTATTTTTGTAGCAGGGAACTTATAAAATGACTACTTACCTTACTATGGGTAGCCACTATCAATGTTACTTGGTATCAGCATGACATATCCACTAATATGATTGACTCACTTCATGAAAAAATTATAGAAGTACCCTTCCAATCTGAAAAAGATATGTATGAAACTTCATGATTCATCCAGTCAAAGGTAACAGTTTTCATGTAATTGATAAAATTTTTGGTTAAGTTCCATAAATGGTCGAGTAGATTATATTTTCTGAAATTATAGTTTCCTTGTCCATTCTATCTGAAGGTTATTGTTTTTTGTCCTTTACATGAAAAAGTAAAATGAGAGGTAGCTGCTTTATGAGTTACAGGTACTCTAAGGAGGATACAGGTCCTGTATCTTGTATAGCTTGGACACCAGATAATTGTGCATTAGCAGTGGGGTGGAAGTTTAGAGGGGTTACAGTTTGGTCTGCATCTGGCTGCCGTCTTATGTGCACGATTCGTCAAACTGGACTGGGTTCAGTTTCATCTCCTATGGTTAAGCCTAATCAGGACTTGAAATTCGAACCTTTATGTGGTGGCACCTCACAAGTTCACTGGGATGAGTTTGGATACAAACTTTATGCAATTGCAGAAAGACCATTGGAGAGGATTTTAGCTTTTTCATTTGGAAAATGCTGCCTTAATAGAGGGCTTTCAGGCACTTCATATGCTCGACAAATTATATACGGGGATGATAGAGTTCTCATCATACAGCCAGATGATACAGAAGAACTTAAAATTATGCACCTTAATCTACCAGTAATGTCCTATTTGAATTATTTTCTTTGGAAGATGGTTTAGTTATATTATTTACTAAGCTTATTGATACTTGTGGACCAGGTGTCTTATATATCACAAAATTGGCCTGTTCTACATGTTGTCGCTAGCAAAGATGGTATGTACTTGGCAGTTGCAGGTGTTCATGGTCTCATCCTCTATGATCTGCGTTTCAAAAAATGGCGTGTCTTTGGAGATGTCACTCAAGAGCAGAAAATTGAGTGCAAAGGCTTGTTATGGCTTGGCAAGATTATTGTTGTGTGTAACTATATTGAATCTTCCAACACGTGAGAACTTTAACGTTTCTATTTCCTGTCATTTTCATTTTTCAAAGCATTGCTGATGAATGATAATGAATGATCATTACCATTTAATATCTTCAAACTCAACAGAGGGTATCCAGCAATTTGGCATAGATTTGTTAACCTGGATAAACTTCTTTTTATGTTTCTAAGCCTCTGTTGCAAAGGATTTTGATTATTATTATTATTTTTCATTATGAGTTTCCTTTTAGGCATGCAGAGATTGAGTCACTAAACACTGTAATTGGAGAATTTGCCCCTTTTTGTATCATATTGAATTGAACAATTTGTTTACATAAGTCATATCAAGGCTTTAAATTCTTGAGATAGCTATGTATAACTAGCAGTTGTTATGTTTATATGTTTGTTATATATTATTCTTTGATTTTGTTAGATAAGAATAAGATATAAAAACACTTACCTAGTGTTTTGCCTATGTATTAGATAAAATTAGTGGTTTAGACAATTAGTTATATTTAGAGCTTTTATGTTGAGTTTATGAATACATGTGGTTAGCCTTTATGAAATACGTATGCTATTCAATATTTCTTTCCTTTGATTATACATGGTACCAAAGCCACTTGTTTAGCATTATAGTTTTCCAGAAGAGGTATTCCTTTTTCTTTCTGTTTTTTTTCCTGGTTGGGGGTTGGGAAGGGTACTAACTTCTACCTCATCTCTGGATCCTGTTTCCTTCCTCTCTCTCATCAATATGAATCCCACTGTCTCTAATGAACCTTTTTTCCTTGGTAAGCCTTAGCAGCAGCTAATCCCACTTTGCACTTGAAGCCTTGCATATTTTGTGCTGCAATCTATATATGGTGGTGTCAGATCCCATTTGCAGCAGCTATCCTCACCTTCTTCTAAGGCCCCAAGTGGCAATCCACCAACCACAGCCACATCTCCTCTACACAACACAACCAAGCTATGCAAACCATTTTTTAAATTTTTTGAATCATCTTCGTTTTTTTCCTTCTACAACCATCTCCTTTCTTTTCCTTCGGCTTCTTCATATTTCTTTTCTTCTTCTCTTCGATTGTTATGTTCATGTGTTGTTGCACCACTTAAAAGCTAGTGGAGACTTGAATAGAGAAAATATTCTGTTCTCATATTGCTAAACTCTAGTAAAGGAGCAAGCTGAATTTACTATGTATTGCTCCAAGGATGGAAGGCTTGTTACCTGCATGCTTCATCATTTGATTAGGACAAAGGGATCATTTGTTGTGTGCTCCATTAATTATCCATTAATTCTTTATGCACGTTTCTCATTTCATTATTATTGTGTCTACTTTATATTTGCTTATAAAAGTTTCTTTAGTCTGTGTAACAAGATGGACATAGATAACATACACGCTAGTTTGAGTGGGAATGTTATATAATGGTATAATAAATAACTTAGTTTAATACCTTATGCTATTTAAATAGATTAAGCTGTTTAGATAGAATTAGTTAGAGGTTCTATGTTGAGTCTATGAATACATGTAGTTATTGACAAAACTATTTATTTAAATAGAACCAGTCATGTTGGGGGTGTAAGATTAGTTTAGAAATACATGTAATTATCCTTTATGAAATAAATATGCAATACAATATTTCTTTCC
Organism: Kaempferia rotunda; assembly: GCA_037177415.1. Taxonomy (NCBI): domain Eukaryota; kingdom Viridiplantae; phylum Streptophyta; class Magnoliopsida; order Zingiberales; family Zingiberaceae; genus Kaempferia; species Kaempferia rotunda. The sequence goes on from JBAMIB010040617.1 coordinate 8,822, forward strand.
CGAGATTACCCCCAATCTATGAATTGCCCAAATCCTACTATGAATTTGTTAGATTCTAAAAGAGGTCTACATGATTTTGTAGGTATGAGTTGTTGTTTTATCCAAGATATCATCTTGATCAGAGCTCTTTACTTTATCGAAAGACATTACTTGGGAAACCAATTGTCATGGATGTGCTCCAAGACTATATACTTGTTACTTATCGTCCATTTGATGTTCATATTTTTCATGTGAAGATTTCAGGAGAACTATCACCTTCTAGTACTCCAATTCTTCAGGTAGTAAATTTGGTTATTTTCTAATTGCCTCACAATTGCTTTGATTGCAAGTGTTATAGCCTACAATCTGTGAAATAAAACTTCTTTTGTGATTGAAATAATCAAATAAAGAACAGCTTTCTACAGTAAGGGAGCTTTCCATTATGACCGCAAAGAGCCATCCTGCATCAATGAGATTCATTCCTGAGTTCACAGCAGAAAATTCATCAGAAAAGAACGATTCTCAACAACCCTCAAGGTACATGGTCCTTTACTTCAATATGTTAAGATCAGGCTAAGCTTATAATTGTGATTGCTTATCATATCAGATGTTTAATACTGCGGGCAAATGGGGAACTTTCAGTTCTTGATTTGGATGATGGACATGAGCAGTTGCTATCTAATTCAGTTGAATTATTTTGGGTTACTGGTGGCCATTTTGAAGAGAAGTCAAACCTCATTGAGGAAGTTTCCTGGCTAGACTATGGCCATCAAGGAATGCAGGTATATGAGGACTATAATTGTTTTTGGCAGTTTATTTCATAATTACATGCTTAAGTCATTTGGAAAAGTTGATGCAAATGTTGGTTGTGTTTTCATAGGTTTGGTATCCATCACCTGGAGTAGATCCTTTCATACAGGAGGATTTTTTGCAGGTATGTTCGTGTCTTTATGTTGGTGGATATAGTAATCTGTTTCTTGTAAGCTGTGAAGTATGCCCTTCCACCTCAATGATAATGCACTGGTTTATTTCATCTTGCAATTATCGAGATCTTGCATGAGAAATACCTTTTTTTTTGCTCTAGTTTGATTTTAATAGGTCCTTGAATCAGCATAATTAAAGCTAGCCAAATAAAACGTGTCTAATGCTGAATGCTAACTTAAAAAATAGGTGAGCCAGTTTCTGATGGCACATAGATGCATCTGCATTTTCTGTTTTCAACAATGCCAATTATAGGAGCATGCAATTTCTGCATAATTTTAAGTATCAATTGTGTTCCATAAAACAGCCATCATAGTTCAAGTACCCTTAAATCACCTCTTATCGGATGCCTTGTAAGATGTCAGCATTTCATGCTTAGGCTACTTGGCCTTTTGTTTTTTTTGAGTCAAATCAAGGATTATTTTTCTTTTTTTATCAAGTTAATGATGATTCAGGTAACCTGTTTGTTGATTTTATTTTATGTTATATATATGTATATAATATTATTTCACATTGTAGCTGGATCCTGAACTTGAATTTGATCGAGAGGTTTATCCATTGGGTCTTCTTCCAAACATAGGGGTTGTGGTTGGTGTGTCTCAGAGGATGTCATTTTCAGCCTGCTCAGAGTTCCCATGCTTTGAGCCTTCACCTCAAGCTCAAACCATTTTGCATTGTCTCCTACGGCATCTTCTTCAGGTACTGACTTTCTTTCAAGCCTCACTGAAAGTGTTCAGATCTCTATGACAATTCTTTAAGTAGCTATCCTTTTGTTGGTGGTCTTAGAAAACAACTCGGATAGCTCTCCCAAGTTGAACCTGCATGGTTGAGGTTTAATAGTTTTTGTGAACAAAGTGATTTTTGATGCAATTTCATTTTGCAACATCATAATTCAATACTGTTTTAGTAGCACTAATATAAAAAGCTGTAAACAAGCCAAATAAAAAAGATAATATGCATTCATCATATGATAAGTGACAGAGTGTTTTTTTATGCAATTTTCATCATCATAATTTAATATAATTTACAAAAGCAATGCTTAATAAAATGATCTCAACAGGCTAAATAAAAAGGATAATATTCATCTGCCACATGATAAGTGAGAAAGAAATCCAAATAATAAGCAAATTTCTTGTGCTTTATATGGTAAGAAAAATTGTAATGCTTATCTAAAATTCTTCAGAAAGAATTGATGTCTCTTGAAAGAAATGACTATTCTCAGCATGCCCCTATATAGAATAAGAGCAAACGCCATATGCATAAAAACCTCATTAATAGTTCTAGGTGAATTGCCAAGCTTGGTTTAACTTTAGACTTTTCAATGGATATAAACTGTAGTAAAGGCAATTAATCTAGGTCAGGCTTTGATTTAAAATCTAGCAATCTGTTAACCATTTCTTATCCCAACCATTAGTTTACTTTTCTAAAAGTTTCGTGTATATATACCCAGCTAGCATTCAAAGTGTATATTCTGACTAGTTGTACTAAACCTCCGTTGCTAGAATTGATAACTGGACATTTAGCATTTGTTTAAACTCAGTTTGGGTGTAATACATTGGATTTACGTATTTGATTGATATTTTGACAAGCTAGGTTGCCTGGACTTTGTAATAAATATCTCTTGACCAATGAAAGCAGATGGCTAGGTAATTGTGACTCAAATTATTTAGATCCGTTAGATTGAAAATTGAGGTTATAGTTTTGCAACCTTTGACTAGGTCTGTTAAATAATCAAATTATTGGTGAGATGTAGGATGTTCTTTTACAAGCTTAGAATCAAGGAAGAAGGATATTTAAAATTCAGCTAAAATAAATGTGCCATGCAGAAGGCCTGAGATTGAGATTCTCACATTGGAGTTTCTTGTTTGCATTTCTTCATTAGAGGGGCAAAAATGAAGAAGCATTGCGCTTGGCATGCCTTTCAGCAGAAAAACCTCACTTTTCACACTGCCTAGAATGGCTTCTCTTTACTGTATTTGATGCTGAGATATCCAGGTATATGCTAAATTTGATAGAATTATGGAGTTTGTTATTCATTTAATATAGATAAGCTATTATTTGCAATCTATTGTTTGTGATTTTCCCTGGAGAAATTCCCTGGAGAATCTAAAGATAAAATTAAAGATACCATCTGCTTGCTAATCTTGAAGTTTGAAGTATTATGCCCAAGATAATTATTCAAAGCTTTAATTCATTCGCGTAGTATCCCTATTCGTGAAATATGCTAATCAATGATTTTAGTGCCACTGATACTTTATATATTTTGTTTTTTTTGTATGCCTATTTATCTACTATCTTGTTTTTCCATGCTAATCATTGTTTTCATTTTTTAATGTGTTCCAATGCGCCTGATGCTTTTGGATGTCATCTCAACTATGGAAACAACCACCTGCCTAGTGTTAATTAACTAATTCATTCTCACACTAGAATCTGGAATTCTATTGCTAACTAAAAGATGTCTATTAGAAACATCATTGCAAGCATAGTTTAGGTATGTTGGGATTAAAAATTTACATGACTTTGGGTAGAGAGTGCTTCAGCAAAGCCAAGGTACACCACAAGATGTCCGTGCATAATTTGGGAGGAGAAGCCTTCTCGCACTATGAGCTCCCGAGGAAGAGTGGTTGGGGCTTGATGCCACAAAATCACCACATATGATCAAGTAGGGTGCTCCTTATCCAGCCAGATCTTTAGAGGCAGGAGATGGTTGGGGATTGCAGGAACTAGCTGATTGCAGCGGAGGATCTGTCGCTGTTGTGGCAGGAAAGGGAAGTAGCAGAAACCTTAGAGAACTTTTTGCCCCTTCTCAATTCAAAATTCCTTCTTTGTGTTGTGATTGATGCCGATGTCTTTTCTTGTTACCATCTGCTCATACCATAAAATTGACTCATTAACTTTGTCAAACCCAACTCTTGATTCAAAATATTTTGACTAAGTTAATGGTGTTCCACTCTTTTAAACCTTTAGATCCCCTTCATTAGCTTTTTTAAAACCAACCATTGACTCTCCATGGGAAATTGGATCTAAATTAAGGTGACGTTTCTCATCAAACTTATTTTCTGCTCTTCTTTTTGTACTTTTTTCAACATTATTGGTCTTTCCCATTCTATTCACTGCTGGGTTTTTCAGATCTTATTTCTTTTTTGTTTTGTTTTGCTTAATATTACATTTATGTGTAGGTTCACAGATAGTATTTCTTTTACTTGATGCTTCCTTAAACCTTACTTCAATTAATGCCTTAGTCTGCTTAATCCCTGTGTGGCTTGAAGACCTAATAATAGAATTTGATTTGTGTATGTTATTAAAACCTTTTTACATCATCTGTTACTTTGGAAAAAAAATAAAGTGTCTGAAGCATTAAAGCCTACCACATTGACCTTTCTACGCTTAATATTTTCCACACCTTGAGCAGTTTTCTTTTTGTTGCATTCTAGGTGTGCCTACTTTAACAAATGCTGTCAAGAGCTGTTAAATGTACAAAAGCCTTTCTTATATGCTGAGAATTCTAATACTATAAACTAACTAATAAGCCGAACATAATTCCATTTGAGAAATGTTAAATGAATCCAATAAGTTTATGCATATACCATTAACTATAAAATATCACTTTAATAATGTGCTTGAGTAATATCAGCGACAAAGTTTGCTTAATTACAATGTTTTAATTATAATTCTATTGGTTGTGGTAATTATATTAGGAAATGTAATATATTTGCTAAAATTTATGGTTCTCCAATTTCACTTCACCTTGCATTCTGCCTATTGGGCATATTCTATTCACTAACATTATACCTTGCTTTTTAAAATGTTTCCAGAGCACATTTTAAAATAAATATTCTACTATCTAAATATGATGCATTTCACCTGCTTTACCTCTATCATAAGTTTGATTTTATATGACTTTTGCAACTAATATCATAGGCAAAATGCAACCAAGGATCAGTTATCCTCAGTGATGTCACCTCCAGGCAATTCACTCTTAGATAAGACATGCAGATTAATAAAGAATTTTCCAGAATATTTGGAAGTAGTTGTTAGTGTTGCACGGAAAACAGATGGTCGCCATTGGGCTGATTTATTCTCTGCTGCTGGAAGATCAACTGAGTATGCCCACATATTACCTATAAATATCTTTTCATTGTTAAATTTACTAAAATACCTTAATTTGGTTATTTTATATGTGAGATCGCTCTTTCCTTCATATAAATTATCTATTTATTCATACCTCGTCTCTTTATTAGTTTGTTTTCACTTGTTATTCCAATAGGAGTCTGACACAGTTCTCTGGTAGTATAGGCATGAAAGGTGATTTCTTATAATAACATGATATATCATAATTAGCCTATCAATACGACTGACCCAGTGATTGAAATCTTTAGTTTGTACTCTTTAAGTCTTAAAACCATGATATTACTCTTCTACCAATGCTAAATCCTGGAAGGGTGCAGATTAACAATAAAATAACATTTCTACCAGTTAAGTTTGTTAGCAACTCAGTCTGATTGTTTCAGTAATGCAATGTAACTTATGTTCTATTCAGCTGACAAGCTATATTTGAAAGTTATCTTATATATTTGTTATGCCTTCTCGCAAACAACTGCAGAGCACCAAAAATTTATGGTTTATGAGTAGATGTTGTCATTCAAATTTCGAAGAATTTATACTCGACTAAATTGGAAATCCTGGCTAATTATTTTTTTCTGCTTTTTATTAATATGAACCTATAAATTTCAGATTTCACCACATTTATTTTCAATTCCATTTCACCCTGTAACAAATTGATTTTATCCACTAAGGTTGTTTGAAGAGTGCTTCCAACGAAGATGGTACAGGACAGCTGCTTGCTATATACTGGTAATAATAATCAAATATGGTTTGTCAGTTTTTTTGTAAATAAACATATGTTGTACATGTTTCAGTTACAATATCTTTTCTTTTCATCCTACTGAATTGATGAACTGTCTACTGGTAATTATCTCAACACTTCCTACTCTAGTTCCTTATCTTAAGAATTTAACAATATGGAATGTGACTCCTACTTAATAGCTTTAACTTGTGATATGAAACTTAATATGATGTTAAAGTATTTATTGTGTTTGGATTAATGATTGAGATTTCATGCCGAGCCGGTCGAAATGGCCAAACATTTCTTTCTGCCCGCCGACTGGCATCGACACGAATCGACATCAGTCCACTGGTGTCGCAATGCCCGCAGTAGCACTGGCGGGGGTGTCGCGATGCCCGCGGCA
>JBAMIB010041015.1:0-15864 GCA_037177415.1 Kaempferia rotunda
CATATTGTTTGCAAATGATATTATTTTGGTAGATGAAACATGTGAAGGAATAAATGCTAAACTATAATCTTGGTGGGGGACACTAGAAGAAAAATATTTTAAACTCAGTAGAATAAAGATAGAATATATAAAATTTATGTTCAACAATATTAGACATAATAAGACAATTATTAAGATGGAGATGACTAGTTGCCTTGAGCTGAGAGCTTTAAATATTTATGATCATTTTTGCAAAATGATGGAGGGATTGAGAGAGTGTTTTATATAGAGTACAAGCAGGATGGTTAAAATGGAGGAAAGTGTTGGGTGTTTTATTTGATCGTAAAGTACCTTTAAAACTTAAAGGAAAATTTTACAAAACTGTAGTTAGACCTGCTATGTTATATGGAGTTGAATATTAGGGTATGACTCGAGCACATGAGCAAAAGATGAGAGTTCCAGAGATTAGGATGTTAAGGTGGATGTGTGGACATACGAGGATGGACAAAATAAGAAATGTGAGTATTAGAGAGAAAGTCGGAGTTGCATCGATTGAGGGAAAACTCTAAGAGACATGTTTAAGATGGTACAAGCATGTACTTAGATTACTAATAAATGCTCCAGTTAGACGATGTGAAACTATGACTAATATGCATATCAAACGAGGAATAGGAAAACCAAAAAGACTTTGTTAGTGACAATAAAATAAAGATAAAATTTATTTAAGTATAAATGATGATATGGTAGGAGATAGAGCTCAATGGCGTAAAATGATCCATATAACCGACCTCACCTAGTGGGATAAGGTTTGATTGTTGTTGTAGTATTTTGGAGACTGCTTAGTTAATTCTTGTATATTGGTGGACAACAGTCTAATACTGATTTTTCATGTCTTATTGTTGCACCCAGTTTTCCATACTTTAATTTTGGTTTTTAAATAGATGATAGCCTGTCTTCAAGTTGAATTATAGATACAATAGTTTTATTAAAGCAGCAATCAACTTATTGATATTGGAAGATCATAACATTTTTCCAATGTCTCATTTCCAGCTCCCAATAGGTATAGGAAGAAGTCACACCAAATACATATTATATGTATCAACCTTTTCCAGTGTTTCGTTTTGTCCTTTCAAGTGAATTTGACAATCTTCCAGTATAGGCTTTTAATTTGACTGGTAACATCGATGAAGCTACTATGAACCCTATAAACTTAGTAGAGGAGAGCAGATTAATAAAATAATCTTAAATCTTTGTGTAGTTTGAGATCCAGTAGTGAAGGAAATCATTTTGTCTACTAATAGTGGGCAAATTGGCTTGCTTTATTTAGACGGGTATTGAACTGTCGCTAAAAGAAAAGGATCGTTTAATATTTTGCATTTAGGTTTATATATTGTTCCAATACTAATTAACAATTTGTCTTTTGTGATAATAAGATAACTGACAACTATCATAAGGAAACTGATTAGGAGAGCCAACCTAGGCCTTAGCACACTTGGAGCTAACATTATTGGTTCCATTATAAAAAAAGTGCATATTAATGACAAAACGATTTTATCACTAAAAGTTAATAATTTGTCACTATAAGCTTTGGTTGCTTTGGAGGCAATAATTTTGGTACTAGATTAGTTGGTCTAAGTCTCATAGTTAAAACTATTAGTAATAGTAAATAAATTGATCCATCAGTAATTGTGACGCTAGTGACAATTGTTTTTTCATTATTAATTGACAATCTATTTTAAAATATCACCACTAAATGTTGCATTTGTGATAAAATTTTATTATAAAAGATTTTTCGTCATACATATAATTATTATCTGCACTTTATCACCAAAATACTTTTAGTGACAACTATTTGATACTAGTTGTGAGTTGTGACTAAAACTTCATGTTATAGTGGTCCAGCATTGAATGAAGATGAATTCAAGGTTGGCCAATAAAGACTTTTGAATCCTCATGTTGGTGTTTGGATAAGCAGTCAAGTGCTTATCCATTCTTGATATTTCATCCAGTATCTTAAAGCATGTAATAGATAATTCCTTATTTTGTTTGGTTTGAATTTGAACACGTTTCTTATTTTATTTACTTCCAAAAATATGTCTGTTAATTGGTTTGTTCGTGAATCTTGATAAAGAGTAATCTGGATTTTTTTTAGGCATGGATTACATCATGGAGCTCATTTCCTGATATTCCTTATGATCTATTACATTCCTGTATTGAACATCCTCTGCTGACTTTGGATAGGTTGGTTATTTGTCTTCTATAGATTGAGTTGTGGAACTAGATGAACTAATTTCTAGTTGCCACTTATATTTAGTGAGAGGCAACTATGCGAGACATTAATAAACTGGATTACTACAAACAGAACATCCTGGCAAGGCTCATCAAGTAATTATCACTTCGACATTCTTAAGAAGGTAAAAGATTTAAGTTTCCTTCACATATCATGGAAAAGAAATCTGCTATCACCAAAGTTTCAGAAATTCTTTACTGGATGCAGATGCTTCTATTTTTGTAACATATGATTCATAATAGTGACAAGTTAAATTGTTTGTGAAAGAGCTGCTTTCTTCTTTTGCTAAATGATCTTATCTCTTTCCTGACCAGGTGAAGATCCGCCTTTTACCATTAGAGTTCATTGCAGGTAGTTCTTAACTTGGTTTAACTGTTGTGAAAGTAGGTTTGCTGATTTTGTTGGAACTGTCATTTAGAACTAGCTTGGGTGGTGTTCCTGTGAGGTGTGTTCCTGTAGGTTTGGGAAAAGACTTATCACAGCTTGGTGTAGAGGGCATTGGTACTTTTCTGGATCTGTTGAATGATTGCTCCTCAATCATACTTCGTGCTGCTGAAGGTGATGAGTTGGATGATTTGAGAATTCGAGTGACGGAATATACTGAGGTTATTATTCTGTTATTTATTTTTATAGTTATCAGTTGCTTCTTTTGCTGAGATTATCATTTCTTTTTTAATAGATTAAAAGATGTTTTTTCTTGTTGATCTTTCTTCAAGAATCTGACTTTAAAAACAATTTATGTTTCTATGCTTGTTTGGGCAGTCCAAATAGGTAATTGTATGCCTGGTTGAAGCCAATTTGCTTGCTGATTTAAAATTCACATAACCTGTCATTTCGTTGGAATATGTTATTTTAATGGAAAGCATGAAGAAGAAATGAATTTTTTTTTGTCAAAAGAAACTTGAAATTGTTTTTTCATCCTCAATAGACTATTTAGGGGCCTGTTTACCCTTAAGGATGAAAAGTGGACAGAAAGGGATCCATATAGTAAGCTTTGGAGGGAGGTGATGATGAGGAATCAACATCCATTCAATTCAAATCTGTTTAACTAGTGAAGAGAACAAAACAAAAAAAAAAAAAAAAAGGAAAGGAAAAAACAAAAATTAAAATTACCTCGTTTTCTGTCTTCTGTCTTCTCTGCACTGATTTAGCACAACACCACTCCATTCTAATTGCCTCCTTGACAAAGAGGAATGACGTTGTTGTTGATCTCTCGATCGTTTCCTTCTCTCAATTCAAATCCTGATGTTCTTCCCCTGCACCTGCATCTTCTTCTCAATAGAATTTGTTTGCAGCAGGAGCTCTTTGCCAAATCGCTCCAGTCACCTTCGAGAGGACGTCACACACTTGTAATTCTGCCAGCTTGTCTTCTCAATGATACTAGCAACCTCAAAGATCCAATATGGGGATGACGTATGTTGTCCTTTATGGCTCTCTTTCAATGTCCATCACCTCATCACCAAGTTGCTCTACCCTAACTGTCTAACATGAGGCTCTCTATGGAGCCGTTGGTAGAGATGCCTGAAGATGACCATTCGCCTAACACTTGCATTGTTGTATTCAACTTCATCATCTGCATGCCTCACTGCTTGGGGTAAAAATAAGATTTCAAGCGGAATTAGTGGAAGACTTTGGCTTCTACCTATTTTGGGGTGGTTGGATTTTGGAGAAAAAATCAAATCTGCAGAATGAAATTGATGCCCTTCCCTCCTGAATTTTTTGTGCAGGTAAATAGTGAATGGAAGCCCATTCTTACCTTGACCTTGTGCCCATCTATAGAAGTAATTCCATCTTTCAGAGTAACAAAGGTTTAATTCTACATCCCTATCATGACAAATTGAGTACATTTAGAAATTTTGGATGCAACTAGTGAAATAGTTTGTTCTAGCTATAATTTTGATATTCCACCCATTTCATAAAGTATTCAACCTAGTTTAGCAGTGATATCCAATATTCAGCAATCCCTTCCCTAAACTCATGTTTCTGCAAATTTTATCAAAGGGTTTGCGCCCAATTTTTTTGTTTTCTTTGACAAACCGTTATAAATAAGACAAATCCTCAAATAGCTCATTGTGGCTTCAGAAAATCCATTAGCTACTATCTTGCGTATACTATAACAATAATAACCAAGCCTTATCCCACTAGGTGATGTCAGTTACACGGATCCTTTTACGCTATTGAGCTCTATCTCCTACTATATCATCATTTATACTTAAATACATTTTATCTTGTTTTATTATTGCTAACCAAGTTTTTTTTTGTCTTCCTCTTTCTCGTTTGATATGTAGTTTGTCATAGTTTTACATCACCTAACTGGAGCATTTATTGGTCGTTTAAGTACATGCCCATACTATCTTGCTTACAAAAAACAAAATACAAGTAATTAACAGTACAAAGTTTCAAATATTAATTTTTGATTTAGTTACTATTCACGGGGATTGTATTTGTGTTTCAAATTTTGTTTTGTAGCAGTTGGCGTGAGTGAAATTTTTTATTTTGTTTGTCGACTGACATGCAAGATGGCATGAAATCTTTAGTTTGTGAGTGTATTCTTCATCACAAGCTTATCCTTCATTTGTGACTGTGTCCATAAGCACATCCTTTGCTGCATCATCATTCATGAGGTCATCCTTTGTTCAAGTCATTGTCCATGAGTTCATCCTTTGTCCCGCAGCTGAGCTAGTAGGAAAGAAAGCACGAGGTAGGGGTTTGACTCTCACTTGTGTCGAAAAAAAATTCTAACCAATGCATGTGTTGGGAGGTAGCGGTCAATCAAGTCAAGTACTCCACACATACATGAAGAGGGAGTACCATCCACATATAAAAGGAGTATTAACAACAAATGTATAAATTGGTCCGACGCCTTATATAAGATTCAGCTTGATCAACAAAGACACTAGCCTACCAACCTAGTAGAATCGCTCATATACATACCCACCCACAAGTGTTTTTTATTAGGGTACTCTATTAAGAATATGTAAAATAAAAAATATGAAAATTCTGTTTATTTAGTCCTAGTACAGTAAATGTTGATTGTTAGTTTTATAGACAATCATGGACAAGGCACTTCTCAAATAAAATGTCAAGAGTGTCTTTGTCGTCAACACAAATGAAATCTTTGTATGAGAAAGTACCTGTATGATCTTTGTTCTTTTATGCATCTTCTTTAAAATACTAGTCCTGTTTTAAGTTGTATTCCTAATCAGCTTAATAAGATGTTTAATCTCTGAAGTTCAACATTGTTAAGCCTGGTTTTCTAATCAGCAATGGAAAATAAGACTTTGTACGGGTAGTATCTATCTTCTATTTTATTATGGCTTTTAACATGCAATCATGCTCTTCTGTTTTCAATGTACTATACCACAAAGTGAATTTGTTATTGTTTAGTAGTGATTTGGAAAGGCACAAAATTCCTAATTTACTTTTTGTCATCCAGAAAATTGTTCTTTCCGGCTGCATTCACATAACAGCTGCTTCAATTCTTTTGGCGCTGTTTCCATCTGATTTGGAAATGACATCCAAGAAAAGAATAATGCATGCTTTTACAGAGGCTGAGAGTGGCAGAATGAACAACACTGTGAGGCTAGAGAAGCCATTAAGATTATTTGCCTTTAGTAGTGTACGTGAGGTGGATATTTCTAAGTGCCCAAAGTTGCACATTGTTGCCACAATTAAATGTCTAGCTTTGGCATTTCCATCACTGAGTATCCTGAGGGCCTCTCATTGTTCACAGTTTAAAATGGAAGATTTATATTTTTTGATACAAAACATTCCTAAACTCACTGAAGCTGACATTTCTGTTGATGTGAGTCCTCTTTTACCTGCAAAAGTATATGTTGTGTCTACAAACATTGAAGAATATCGTGTTTCCAATACCAGTTCATATGCAATGCTAGGAGATAAATCATTGTTCAGTGTTGCTAGGCCCACAATGGAAAATCCAATTATGTCAAATATCTCAAAACTCACACTCGAGGGACGACGTGATATTACTGGTAAGACTGCAACATCCTTTTGTCAAATATCTTAAACCATAGCTTTTAGTGAACACCTGTTCTTCACTTATTATTCTCTATTTACCTCTCAACAGGATAGTACTATGGAGATGATATATTTAGTTCATTGCTCACAATGTACTTATCTAGTACAAGAAAAAATGTTTTTTTTAATAAATTTATTGTTATATTCTATCAGTTAATTTTACCATTCAAAACTGGGCAATTATAATTTCTTGTTCATTTATTTTCAGACGTAGACTTGTTGAAGATATCTGCTCTCTGTGGTTCTTTATCTTACTTAAACATCAAAGGTTGCACTGCGGTGACAGATATGGGGATATCAACACTTGTAAGCAAGTGTCTGATAATCCAATCTCTTTTTCTATCATATACATCCTTTGGTAGAAATTCAATTGAGATGCTTTGTTCAGACTGCTTATTGATTCAGAAATTTACGGAAGTGGATGATCACAAATATGCAAAGACGATTGCCTATAGGCTCCATCAACTTCATATTGATGGTTGTAAAGGTATTGAAATTCAATCTTCTAATTCAACATCCACAAGCTGAAACCATAGGCATTTTAACTTGAACTTGAACATTACTAGAACTATGATGCAACAACAACAATCAACCCTTTATCCCACTAACTGGGGTTGCTTTATGGACTCCTACGCCATTGGACTTGATCCCCTAACATTATTAGAATTTTGATGTTGGAGGGAAACTGTTGATTATTCATTTTGTAAACAAGTACTGAATTGGCTTTTCAAAATTGCTTTGGATGCATACTTGTTTTCTTGGCTTTACATGACTTATCTATGCAAGGATAGCTATGGTAAGTTGAAGTTCTGGTGCAGGTGTGGACCGAGATTCTCTCTCACAACTGATGCGTTGTTCATACATGTTAAAGGAACTGATATTAAGGGAAACTGCTATTAATGATGATGCTCTTTACAATTTTTCGGGTTCCTTCCTTGAAAGTCTTGATGTTTCCGAGACTGTGGTAATTACCTTTTTAACTCAACAAATTTCTTTTTAAAGTAATATTTTGTATCTAGATTAATAATTCCCTTTTGTTAATTTGTCTGATTCTCAGTGAGTTTATAAACTGTTTCTCTTGTGGACCATGCTTTAACATTCCTCTCATTGCATCCTATTGTGCTAATCTAAACTAGGTCTGTGTTCAAATAGGCATGCATGAAAACTAGCTATAAGTAGGTTTTTTAATTCTTTATTTTTCCAAATCATATGGCCAAAACTTAGTTTGCTAAAACGCATAAAGCACTAACCGACTGCTGTATCCTCTGATATTGAATTGTTTGATGTGTGAGTTTTAGAATTAATAAAAAGTTTGGGGTTACAACCTTAAAGGTGAAGTGTGCAGCCTTAAGTGGTTTACTTTTGTTAGGCAATATAGGAAACCTAGTCTAGGATTTACCTTAGTCTGATATCTATGTTTAGATAGAACCACCAAACATTAGAGCTAGGCGAAGGGGAACATGCCTTTGCTCATAGACTGACTGCCAAATCACTGCCATATCAAGTCAGAAGTCGGGGAACTATGTGAATGACAGCATGCATCTGCTGACAACTTGACTACCAAGCCGCTACGCGGACTTTTGGTGAATGTGATCATCAGTCCTACCAATCTCAGCTCATGATTCAACAGTTTGCTGACAACTGTGCCTCACCCAGATGCAAGAACAACCAGTATCAACATCTGCGCCTGATTCGACTGCCTATGTACTGCAACTCTCACTAGAGTTTTTCAGATCACGATCAAAGGGATTGTTGCCTGCTCATTTTGTTAGCTTAGATTTTGCTCTGCCTGTATGTGAATATCATGCTTGCTTTCATTATTTTCACACCCATTTTTTTTTAATCTTAGATGAATTTTTCTAGTTTAATATCTAGAATTGGGTCGTTTTTTTTAGTATTTCAAGCTGAGCCTATATAAGATTTATGCTCTAGCTTAAGGGTGAGTGGTATATAATATAGAAAAACTAATCTAAGGTTACCTAGTCTTGTGCCTAGGTTTAGATAGAATTTGCTATTTGGATAAATTTAATCATACTCAAGGATTATAAGTACGAGTTATAGTTCCATACAACAATCATACTTATAGTCTCTCCTTTCCCAATATTCTACAACTTTTATATGACAGACAAGCTTGAGATAAGTTGCTTTTGTTCTAGCTTTTGATGTATTCGTGCTTGAAAAATTCAGGTTTCTTTGGAAGCTTTGTCATTGGTAATTAGGAGAAACCCAGATATTCGATGCTTGAAAGCAACTGGTTGTACAAATCTGAATCAGTGTGTTGGAGAGAATCTGGCGTTAACAAGCTATAATGACACAAGAGATCACTTCTTTGAAGTCACTCGTCATTGCATTCTGATAGAAATAGCATTCGGATGGGGATTTTCTTCCTTATCAGTGGAAGAGTTGCTACACCTTAATTGCTTAAGGGGCATAACTATTGGTCTTGGTGCATCACCAGGCCATCATATGCTGAATGCACTTCCCAAAATTTGCCCCATGTTGCAGTCTGTTATCCTCATTTTTCAGGTAAAACTTAATATTGTGTCATTTAATGTCACTTGATGCCTTTTCAATATTTTTTGTTTTTCTTTTATGCAGCTAATTTCCGACGGTATTTTAAGAAGTATTGGAGAATCATTAAAAAACCTAAGGGTATTGCATCTATGTTGCTGTCTTGGTGATTTGACTTCCTTCAATTTTACGGCTGGAATGCATCTTCTGAGGATATTAAGGTTAGAGAGGGTAACCCCATGGATGACAAATGAGGATTTGTCTGTCCTTACTAAGAACTGTCCACTTGTGTTAGAGTTTTCATTGACGGGGTGTAAACTTCTCAATTCAGGTGTTGTACCACAGGTGCTTGTGTATCTTCAATATGTGCATAATGTGTACTAATTGTTCCGAAATTTTCACCTATTTTCAGCCTCACAAAAAATCATTGCAGATGGATGGCCAGGCCTGACATTTATCCATTTGGAGGTTTGCATGCTTTTCGTACTATTTCCTGGTGCTACAAAAATCTGAATGCTACTGCTAATCTGTTGTCGATTATATTTATCAGCAGACGAAAATCATTATGGAACGCTTTAGGAATGTATCTTTAAATGAAGTAGCGTTTGAAGCTGTAACATTTCTATTATCAAAATTCAGGAAGGCTAGATGCAATTTTATGAATTTTGTAGTACAACTTCCCAGCATTTGTTGCCCTCTGCTTGCTGAGATTTGCTTTATCTTTACTTGTCAGTTTATATATATATATACACACCTAAAAGCTTATGAAATTCAGGAATGTGGACAAATTACTTCGAGTGGGGTTTCTTCTCTTTTCAATTGTAAGGCTATTGAGGATTTATTGCTGCGGCACAATGTGAGTGCTTAGTTAACGCTCCTATTCAACCTAGACCATAATGCTCCATTAAATATTAAATTCAAAGTCCTTATCAGTTCTCATTCTTTGTTTGCTTCTCATGATTTGTTTGCTTTTTTTTTTCTCTACTTATTTTTTTTTTTTTTGTTAATCTGGGACGTTTAGAACTTATCACAGGGAAAAGAGATTATGAATAGTACTAGAATTACTCTGCAATTGAAAATTTGTCTCTCTCATCGTTATTATTTGATCACAGGGAGAAGGTATTGGAAGGAAATTCATACACGATGCTGCTTCTTCCGTAAGTATCTTCCCTCTCCAAAGCCATTTTGTCTATGACTTTGACGATTGATAACTCAATAATTGTTTTTCCTCATCAATATAGTTGCCACTCTTACGGAAACTAGCATTGGATCTATGCGATGCTTGTGAAGGAGGTTTTGACAGTCCACAAGTAAGTGACCTTGGTTATCAAGCTTATCACTCGAGCATTTAAACTTTGTTCTCAACTCTATTCTTCATTTCAGCATGCTGAAAGGTGCTTTCTCAGTGCGGTGATGATAAGTCGCTGCAAGTCCCAGAAATGCGCATTCGAGTCTCTTGCGGTCGGGATTCGTCCGTCAGTGCACAAGGACACCATCGTTCTTGAATGGAACTGCAAGGAGTCAAGAACATCAGTGGTGAAGGAGAGGATCTAGGGTACAAAACTATATCCTTGCATGGCATTGCGTGTCATTCATTAGATGTAACATTTCATTGCTTAAATTTTGTTTCTATATGGTCCCTATGTATGGTAGACGGCTTTCCAACTGATTCGAGTAAATTTAGAGTATATTTATGGATATTCAAACGTCGATCTTTAAAATATTTATTCATAGTGAAATTGAAACTCTGATATTGCCCTTCGAGTGTCCGTGGTGAACATATTTGTAACATTTTTTTATTATTCATGCGATTGCACACTCTAAAACAGCTTGATTGTAAATACTCAAATCCGACCAATTTGAATTGGGTACCATTATTGCCCGCCTGAAGTAGACACCAGATGGACTATGGAGGTCTTCACGGTGTCTAAGTCGGTTAGAGGATAACAAATTTATTGTAATAGGTCAGCGATCAATTTTCAACAGGTGCATAAAATTTCTTTCACTTTCTAGTTATTTGGTGGTTAGCTATAAGTTAATTTTGTAATTTACTTTTTTTCATATAACTTGGGGATGAGCTTTGAGGGGCATCTGGCGTGAACATAAGCACTTTTTGTTACAAAGATAGACCATGGAGGTTGGTGTTGCATAGCTAAGTTGGTATTTGGATGGTAGAATTATCACACAAAAGTAAAGTTTGAATTTCTTAAGGTTCATTCTCAAAAGGAATAAGTTCTTTGTCTATCTAGGAGAGGTCGTTCGATATTATAATTTATTACTAGAAGCCTGGTAAGAAACAACAGAGGGATGTATGGGTGAGCATTATTATCTATAGCGCGATAAGATGGAGGCATACGAATAGATGAATTTCTTAAGCAATAAGGATTTAATTTTCATACAAAAAAATATTTGTGACAATCGAATCACTCATAGTGCGGATTATTAGATCTGTCCTTCTTGATTTATCTCGTGGCAGCTGAAAAATTTCCATGAGCCACTTGATCTCGTTCGGAAGCTGTGACCGGAATTAAGAGTCCTCCAAGCGAATAGGGATGATCATATGGTGTGGTAGGAATTAGGGTAAGGGGGAGAAGGTGGAGTTAGGGACGGCGGGAGTAGAAAGAGGGGTAAGCGGGGAGTAAAAGTGGTGGGAAGGTGATGTAGAGTTGGGACTTAAAGCAGTAATTGGAATACAGTGGGAGTGGGAGTAGTGAGAAGAACTTACAACTTTTACAAGAGCGTTACTTTTGAAAGCACCCACACACCACCGCGAGCCCTACACACCTGCTCGGCCGTCAGAAGCAGAGATCCTCCTGAAGCCTGCACACACTCAGATGACGACGTTAGTACTAGAAACCAGGGAAGATCTCCCCGGCTCAGGTACTCTGATGCTCAAGTCATTCTCGACGCAGAGAATGCAGTATGCATGATGCTGAAAGTAGAAAACTGGAAGTAAAGGAGAAGAAAGCTAGAAGTTCTTCTCATGTATGCATGCTCCCCTTTTTACACTACCTGTTAAAACTCGACTATATCGAAGGGACAAGGAATATTCTTGTCAGAGAGTGTCGGGTGTCCGGAGGATCAAGGAGGTCCTTTGAGGGTTAGGCCAAGCTTCCGAGTGCCACGTTGATAGAATATTCTCTAACAGGTGATTATTTGACAAATGACTATTATTCTTTCGTGAAGTTGGTTTATAAGAGGATGTCCGAGCAAGCGACATGTCGCTCAGACGGTGCACAACCTGAAGATGCTCTTCGATGAGAGATTAGGACCCTTTTTGGAATAAATGCCGAATAGGAGATTTGCCACTCAAATAGGTGCGCGACAGGGAGATGCTATGGTGAAGTCATGGCCATTTCTAGAGAAGATGCCCAAGCGGCTGGTTGGAGGCTCGGATTGGCATATGACCTGAGAGGATGTTACGATAGGAAGGGTTACGAATGATCGCGAACAGACCATTTCGGTAATGGGGGATAGGTTTGTAGAGTGCCTGGTTAGTCTTTTGGCTGACCGGATGAGGACTTAGGGCCCATACGAGATGCTCGACTTAGTATGATGTCCGGGCGGATCCGTTGTGCAAGGGCTCGAGGGGATTCTCGAGCTGACCTTATTGGTAATAAGAGGATGCCAATCTATCCGTACAGTTCTTTAGCTAATCGAGCAGGGGTTTGAGGAGTCCTGAGTGGGACCAAAGTTAGGGGTTCCAGCAGACCCTGTGACTATACCCATCCTGTGAGTGTTCGGACAGTGGGGTCCCTGATTAGTTGAAGAAAACTCAGGTGGGTCTGACTGGTGGTAGGCCAACCACACTGACTACGTAAAGCCTTATTCTGGTCTACTTTGACCTCCATGTCGGCTCAAACTTTGACTTCCATGTCACCATGACTTCAGGCTCTACGAGTTTTTAGGGCCCACCCGCAACACATTGTATCATAAGCCTCCCACTCAAATCTAGTCGAAGGAGGTGTGAGTCCGACTAACTGGACCCAGTTTAGCTCGAACCTTTCCTCTCGCCCAAACGGACTCATTGGCATCAAGTCGGGCACGTTTGTGGTTTTCGAGACGTTCCTCTAGGTTCCTTGGGATAAAGAAAAAGGCGTTAGAAAACGGTAAAGGTGAAGTATAATTTTGACGATATGCAAATGATGGCGCTCGAGGAGTGCTTCATCTATCCTTTCTGTTATAAATGTTGTCTTAGGAATAACGACCATGTGTCCTTTCCGTTGTGTCATTACTGAGGCGGAGCTCAATGGTCTTGCCTTTGCTCGTACGAGTGCCCAATCACTCTCGTAATTGAAGGGTGGAGATTAGAATCGCCATTCTGAACGAATGACCTGATTTTATCCTAAACGCTTTTAGAGTTTGCTTTCTCCTTTAAAAGACCTGGGTCACCGTAGCAAACAATCCCTTCGATCCCTTAGCTTCTGCGGTTTCCCCTTGAGCGTCTTTCGTCAACTTTGTGATCATGCTCTCGTGTTCTTTCTCTCGTAAGTGTTCCTTCTGAACTCTCCTGTCCTGCTCACTCTCATAGCTCAGGAATCCTATCCTCCCTATTACGTGATTACTTGTTCTAAGTTTAAGGAGTCAAATAGTGATAAGCCTCGTTCCGCCTTTGGCATTCTTGGTTTCCTAAACATACTCGCACCTACTCCTGTGGACAGGCCACACCGGCATCCTGAGAGCTACGTTGCCTTCTTCAAGGAGCATTTGCGGGCGGGGTTACGTTTTCCGATTCCTCCTTTTCTGTCTGGGATAACCCTCTATTTCCACTTCCATTTGCAACAAATAGCTCCTAACGCCATTCATTCTATATGTGGGATGACGATCATATTATGCTTGTATGAAATCCCTGTAACTCCCCGCAGCTTCTATTGGAGCAATCGTGCCCTTGATGTTTCAATGTATTGATAATTATTTAAGTTTAATCTAAGATGTTGGATTTAACACGAGTTACAAGTTTGCAGGACAAGAGAAGTCCAAGGAGGTCGAGAACCGAATTCTTGACAAGAGAAGCCCTTGTAGATTGGAAGCCCTTGTAGGTCAGAAGACCGGATGTAAGACAAGAAAAGTCCAAGGAGGTTGAGGATCATATTTTTGGCAGGAGAAGCCTTTACAGGTTGGAAGACTGGATGTAAGGCAAGAGAAGTCCAAGGAGGTCGAGGATCAGATTCTTGGCATGAAGATCAGGAGATGAGCAAGCTCCAGGTATAAAGTCCACTAAATAGGAGGCTCATCTGACATGAGGTACAAGTTATTTGATTATAAGAGAAAGAGTACAAAATTGATTGTGTGATAAATTAAAATACTATTGCACAAAGGAACAGGAAGTTCCTAGATCGATCAACTGATCGATTGAGAATACTCAATCGATAAGTCGATCGATTAGTTCTCATCAGTGCGTAAACAAGAATGAACAGAACTGAGTTGAATCGATCAGCTGATCAATTAGATTCTTTCAATTGATTAACCAATCGATCAAGGCATCGAGGAAGTTAAAATCGCACGAAGGAATAGAGCCCTTCTGGATCGATCAACCGATCGATTGAAAAAGGATCATGTGAAAGCCCAGAGCAGTTCTAGATTGATTATCTGATCGATTGGGGATGCCCAATCGATCGGCTGGTCGATTGAGCCACCAGAATTGTGAAAAGAGAAATGAAACAGAAAGCTCCTGGATTGATTGATTGAGATGCTTAATCGATTCAGTTTTGATCCCAATCGATTGAGTTTCAAATATAATTATCTCCACCGTTGATTTTGAATTGACAGCGCCGACGGGAAAATCCGGATCGATTGGCTAATCGATCCAAGGCGGCATCTTCATGAGAAACGGTTATATTTTGGCGAAGGTTTAAAAACTGGTTTCATCGTAAAGTTCATCATCGCTCTCAAATATTCTTCAATTGCAAAAAGTTCTCAGAAACTCAAGCTCTCTCATGCATCCTCAAGCTATGCAACCAAGAAGAAGCTATTTTGTTATTGTAATCTTTCTTCCTCCTTCTTCTTGCTATGAGACATTTTGTCAGAGAGAGCTGTTCTAGTAAGGTTTCTCCACCTTCGACGTTGTTCCAAGAAGGAGAATATTTCATAGTGGAAGCTGTGGACTTGTGTGGATCCTTGGATTAGTCACCTCAAGCTTGCTTGAGGTGGATACCAAGTAAATTGAGGTGTTAGCGTTGGCTTGTTCTTTCTGCTGCGAAATCAAGAAGTTCTAGAAAATCAAGAAGCTATTCAACCCTCTTCTAGCTCAATCGGTCCTTACAAGTAGCATCAAAGACCTATTAGCTTTTGAGGACTCACATCCAAGGAAGCAAAATTTTAGATCTACAAGATGTCGTTGAAAGAGGGACACAACACTTCTTGTCCACCTTTCTTCGAAGACAACAACTTTGCCTATTGGAAGAGCTGTATGGAGCACTATCTCATGACCGAAATTGATATGTGGTTCTCAATTATGGAAGGGTTTACGACGCCAATGATGGATGGAAAACTATTTGAATCATCCAAATGGACTGTTGAACAAAAGATAAAGGCTCAAGCAAATTCCAAGGCGATTGTAACTCTTCAATGTGGGTTGAGCTCGTAGCAACTCAACAAAGATTGGACCTTTCAAGAGTGCGAAAGATTTATGGGACAAGCTTATTGAGCTAAATGAAGGCACCAAGGACTCAAGAATTGTAAAGAGAGATCTCCCTATAAACCAATTACAAAATTTTACAATGAAGGATGGAGAAACGGTAAGTTTATTACACGGAAGATTCAAGGAACTTCTAAATGATCTTTACTCAATTGGAGAAAGTGTGGAGAACCGCGATTTTATAAGGTATGCATTAAAATCATTCCCAAGAAACTCTTTCTGGTCGTCAATGGTGAATGCCTATAAGGTTTCAAGGGATTTGTCAATGGTAAGTTAGATGAATTATTTTGTGAACTTGAATTACATGAGCAAGCTAACTCAAGGCATAAAGAAAAAGATATAACATTAGTTGTAGGGGAGAAGAGCAAGAAGAAGCATAAGAAAAGAAGAAGGAGAAGAAGGAAGA
>JBAMIB010041313.1:0-15854 GCA_037177415.1 Kaempferia rotunda
CATATAGATTACCCGTCTACGCCACTTGTTCGTGAGTAAGTAGTCGATGTGCTCGTAAGTGATCTAGACACCATAGAGTGAATGAATTTGGAGTGTCCGAATCACTTTCGAGCATTCCGACCACTCAATTATGGACGAACAACATGAAAGAACATTGGAAGAGTATGTAATATTTCTCTCTCTATATCCATAGTTATGGTATAATATTAATTATCCATAACAACTATGTAATTATAAATTTTATATCTATTATACAATTATATTAACGGATCATAATTGTTACCATATAATATTAATTAGAAATTAAATATAATTATGATTTTTAATTATTATAATATAATATTAATCAATATTAATAAAAAATAAAATGCTCGTATTTAATAATTTAATAATTATTATATTATAGTGTTATTAATATTTATAAAAGTTAAAATATTATTATAATATCATATTAATTGATAAAAATAAAGTGCTCGTATTGTAACATATATAAATTACAATTGCTAAAATATATTAAAATCTACTAACTATTTTATTGATATTAGGATAAAACTATACCATAATAATTAAACCTTATCCTATTCCGTAAAGTCTGCATATTAGTATTTTTTAAATATATATATACACAATGTTAATTTTAATATTTTTTAATGATGATAATTAAAATAGAAAGAAGATAAATGATTAATATAAAAATATATGAAATGAATATCTTATGATGAATATAAAGATAAAAAAATAGAATTCGAACCAAATTTCATTCATTGTCATTTTAATTGGATTTTATGAGATCAATTTACAAAAACAGAAAAAGGAAAATAAAAAAAAAAGGAAAAAAAATGAAATAAGAAAATTAAAACATCGCACCGCAACGAATGAGAGGGATCGACGAACGCATAGTTAAATCCCTAAAAAACGCCTCGTCGGATTCCCTCTGGATCTCGCTTCCTTCTGATCTCGGGATCCCGTTGGGTTCGCTTCCGCCGCGATTCGAGGTTTCAATTTTTTCCGATAAGCTTGATTTCCTCGAGATTCGATCCTTCGAAGAAGTGATATCTGCTTCCACTGCTGTTTTACCCGAGGCTGTGCTCGCGGGATCGTTTTGGATCGCGGTGGGAAGAGGGGTCCGGGGACGAATTCTGAAAGGGAGTTATTTTTTTTTTCCTTCCTTCCCTCTGGATGGCGTCGGCGAAGGTCATGTCGAGTTCGGTCGCTTCATCGCGCAAGCAAGGGCATCTCGAATTGGGCAAGAAGAAGGTATGATCTCAGTCTACTTTCTGTTGTTTCTAGTCTATCGGCGATCAGCATAAAAATTCCTCGAAAATGATTTATTCGGAGCAAATTTAGATCCTGAGAGTTATCTACGAGCATCTGCGTCTTGAGGCTGGCTTGTTGTTTCTTTCTCGGTTAATTTAACTTCCTGGTCGAGTCTTCATTCTCGAATTGGAGGAAACATCTAATATTACATTGTTATTGTTGTTGCCCAATGCACATCTTTAGTCAAAAAACATTGTTATCTAAAAAATATAAATGGCGTTATTACGTTGAATTTGGACCTTAACTAAGGTTGTTTATATCAGAATCATAATATTTGGAAAATTGACTACTTAACACACCCATGCATCCCTTGCTACACATTACCACCCTAGGTTGCATTTGAAACATTCAGTGACATTTTGCTTCCAGAATTTCCCATTGGACAATTTACTGGCGTGCTATTTGGCATTGTTGGCCTTTTGTGCCACAGTCTCCCAAATACAATTTGTCTAGACCCAGAACTAATTGGGTGTTCCTCCAGGACTAAGCTCTTGTTATTGGTTATTAATAGTCTTCTATATCAAAGTATCACAACATCAGTGTATCCAGCTTTCTAACATCTTAGATTAGCTGACTTACTCCATCATTAATGGCTACATACAAATCAAATAATCAATCCTACGTGTCTCAGCTACCATCAGTATCGTCGTGCTGCATAATGTGACAATTTACCAGTTGCCTTTGCTTTAAAATTTTAGTGGTGTATTAACTGTTTGCACTGGTTTATTGATCTGATTTATCAGCTGGAAGAGTTCCGAAAGAAAAAAGCTTCTAAACAGGTTGCATCTGCTAGTCAACTGCAGTCAGCTGATTCAGACCAATACCCTGATACTTCTAAAATCAATCAGTATAATGGAGGCGAAGCTTCCTTGGATAGAAATGGTAGAGCTATCTCTGAAACTTCTGGCACTACAATGCATAATGAAGATAAAATAGTCATTTCTTCGTTGAGCAGTGATCTTGATTCTTCAAAAAAGATGTTTGTCTCTTCATCTTCTTTGAACTTCAGCAATCATGCATTACAGAATAATGCCGTGCAAGAGTTCAAGGATAGGACACCCAAGTTGCAGGAAAACTCAACCTTTTCTGGATTATCTAATGGTTTTTATGACCACTGGAAAGAGAAAAATGAGCTTAGCAGTAGCAAGGAATCAAAGGCTGGATTAGTTGATGGCTTCAAAAGAGAGCAAACTATTGCTTTTAATCCAGACATTAGAGAGCCATATGTTGATGCACATATTTCAGGTTCTCGTTTGCACAATGTTCAGTCAGGTGATATAGAGAGCAGAAGTTCTCCCACAACTCAAAAGCATGATATTGATGTATCAGTTACTTATGATATGAGCAATGTTCCTGAGAAGTTGGACACTATTTCTGCAAGTAACACCATTGATCTGCTGAGCACATCAGCTGGTGTTTCTAGGGTAATTGATGGTAATTGTCTCAGTTTTTAATCACGCTAGTTATAAATGACATTTTATTATCTTGATCCTTTCACTCCTTTTTTCTTGAATACTTCAATACAATATTTCTGTTCTCACAAAGTAGTTTTTCATGCAGCACAACCATTTCTAAGTAGCAACCTGAATAATAAACTGGGTGCTCTTAACTTGGGTGGAGGAAGAATTTCTGATGCCATTAGTCGTCGTCTTGATGCTGTGAATACATCTTTGCAGGCACCGGAGTCTTCATCAACAAGCTTTGGTCCTGGTTTTGAAAGTTTTTCTAGCGAACAGTTTCCTTTGACTTCTTATGGAACTAATTTTGGTCGATCCCGTCCTTCATTTCTTGATTCTCTTAGTGTCTCCACAGTACCTTCTATGTCCAATTCTCTCCATGGCAAGCATGATAGAGATGCTATTCATGGAATGTTTGAAGGCTCAAAGTTCAAGAACACTGAGAATCACTTATCTTCGGTTTCAGTGCTACCATCTAGAGAAAATGTTTTGGCAAAATCCATAATCTCTACAAATTTAGATTCTTTGGGGGAGAAGCTATTAACTTCTAATAGTTTGACTTCTTTGAATAATGAGCAACAACTCGACTACAGAACAAGTGACCAGAAGGAACCTGAGTTCCCATCTTCAAAGAAAGATGAAGATTTTTCTGCTTTGGAACAGGTTACCCATTTTTTTTTAATGTTGTATATAGCATTTTAACCAGACATGCCTTAGAAAATGCTTTGTTGCTCTTGCTAAGTTCGGTGAACGGTATTTTTAAAATTTTCTGCAAATAAAATATAGGTCTGCCTGTACTCAGTGGACTGAAGCCTGAAAGTTGTTAATTTATTGCTTTTTTGCAAGTCAGCATAGAAGAACATTGCTTACTGAATTACTAGGGACTTTCAATTTTTTTATACTACCTTGAGGGCTAGTAGTAAACAATGATTCTTATTCACTGCTTGCTTGTTTGGCGCAATATGATGTTCGCAATCAACCTGGTTGAGTTATTTGTGATTTGTCCGACTTGTATCCCATGTGATTTTGATATTTTAAAATTTGATTAGTGAATGTAAATGACTTGAATTTTTCTTCTTGTTACTGTGCTGTGATAGGTTGTTTGTGTTTTTTTCTGAGCTGTATTATTCTTTTTATCCTACAGTATATTGATGATTTAACTCAAGAGAAATTTTCATTACAACGAGCGCTAGAGACATCTCAAGCTCTATCAGAATCCTTGGCTGCTGAGAATACAGCATTAACCGATAGCTTTAACCAACAGGTGTGATTTGTGACTGGATGAGCTCATCTATTCTATGTCAAAGCTAAACTTGCGAACTTATGCTTTCCACTGCATCAATGATTCTCCAATTTCTAAATCATCTAATTTTTGCAGGGCAAAGTAGTCAATCAGTTAAAATCCGACATCGAAAGATTGCAGGAGGAAATAAAGGCGCAAATGGTTAGTCTTTCTGCTGGAGGTCCAAGTGTTTTCTGTTTTTCCTTTCTACATTGTTTGAGGAGCTGATAGTTAGAATAGTTGGGACTCACAGATGGATGCTCTTATATATATATATATATATATATATATATGGTTATTACCCTGGGCGACACTCACGCGCGAGAGCGCCCTCCCCTTTGTGTCGCGCACGGGCGAAGGCGTCGCCCAGGTAATAACCCTCATATATATATATAATTTTAGCAGGAGAGTCCAAAGTAACTCCTTTTAGCAGTTTGAGCAATTTACATCACACTTAGTTGCAAGGCATAAAGTTCAATCAATAATTTGAAAAGGGTGTATCACACACACATATCACACAAGGCTAAATTTATATGTTCTAACAAAGGGATATATCCACCCCAAGCTGTAGAATAGATATTAATGGATGTCTAACTTGGTTCACAAAATCGACACACAAATATTTTGTTTAACTTTCTTGATGATGACAATGAAGATAAGCATAAAGGTTGAAAGCTCCTTCTCAAACTCTAGTAGTGCGATTCTGAAGTTTATGACTGATTATGTGCTTGAAAAAAAGGGGTAAAATCTTCTTAGATTTTATCTTCCCAATTTACCTCAAATTGAAGGTGTCACAGGACGCTGAAATTTACTGAAATGAAAAGATAAATTATGAAAGCATGTGAAGAGAATGAGGTTAGGGTTCCATTATCTATTTTTGTGAAAAGGAAGAAAGTATCAGAAAAAGGATCGAGTGTAAGTCCTATATTACTCTGTAGATAATGACCTTTATCTATTTTGGTGACATGAGGAAGAAAGTATCAGGAAAAGGATTGAGTATAAGTCCTATATTACTCTGTAGATAAGGATAAAATGACAAAGAGCATAGGATACTGCTGGTGAGAAACAGATTGACTTATCTTTTATACTGTAATTAACATAGAAATTGATAAAAACATTGGAGACAAAAAATATTAAAATTCAAACAGATACTATTATGGAAAAGTAATGGAGGTAGATAGAGACTAAATTTTCAGTCATTTATTCTGATGTAGACATTTTCAGCAAATAAATCCATATTGTTGGGTAGTACGTTTCTATTTTCCGCAGAACTATTAAATTCAAACAATTTCTTATATGACTCTACTTCTTCTCGGTGTGGTTTTTATGCCGTGTGATGATTTAGTAATAAAACTAAAGTGGTAGTGACATTTTCTGATTTGTTTTTTTTTTATTAATTTCTGCAGCTTGCACTACAGACTGTTAAGTTGGAGTCCACTAATGCTCAGCTAGAATGCAATGCTGCTGATGTGAGAGCCAAATTACTTGCATCTGAAGTAATAAGCTTAGAAGAGAAGGTAATTTGTTTTACTTTAATTAGTTATCATCAATATGTTGGTTATTGCCTACACATGGTGCAATAAGTTCAATGTGCAATGAACCATACGCCAAACAGTTGAGCTATATAACTTAATACTTATTTATCAATCTCGATTCTTAAGGCTTGAAATGGCAACATCATTTATACTTCACAATAAACTAACACAGACACCTCACAGTTTATAAGTTTATATAGCTTACACACTTTGTTTGTTTTAGCTTTTCCTTTACCAAGTTGATTATGGTATTCTGGTTATATGATTAGTTATAGTTCTTCTTGATCAAGGCTGGCATAGTTGTTAGATGAATATTAAAATGAAACCTTTTAAAAATATCTTACACAATGTATAACTATAAACTTTGGTGCTGGATAAACCCATTGCACCATTGTCTTCTTATATCTGTAGAATTTTTGATATTGAACGGAGGAGCTCTAAAGGGAGGCCCAAGACGTTAGCAATTTGAAATGATTGCTTGATCATCTTTTATTTGCTTTTGTTTTTTTTGTCTTATATATATATTTCTGATCAGATGTGCATGTGCTATCATAACATGAATATATTTGAGCATTGTTGGGAACTATGTGTAATGTGTTTAAAATTGATTGTGTTTAGGAGTACATGTGATACATAATACAATTTGTTCAAATAAAATTTTGAAAAAATAAACAATCAATATATTAAAAATTATTACTCTGGGTTGATGTTGTAAGGCATTTATTAGTTATTACCTTATTTTTTGTGATATTGATATTGTAATCTTTTATAGTATGATACTAGAAACAAGACAGATAAAATCTATAAACTCACATATGTTGTCATCTGATGCTTATGCAACTGAATGCACTGTGCTCATCTATATGTGGCTGCATTTTCAAAGATTTGTAATCGTTTATAGTATGATAGCAGAAACTAGACAGATAAATTCCATAAACTCACATTTGTGGTCAGTTTTGATGCTTATGCAAACTGAATACACAGTGCTCATCTATATGTGGCTACATATTCAAGTAAACTGTTCTATGTGTTTATTCATGTTGATCACATGAGCATATGATGTTTGTCTAAAGGTCACTATGTGCCAAAACATTGTTCTGAGCATGGCTTAATGAACTGGTATTGGAACTAGTTTTGGTTAAAGGCTTTCACCAGAACTGATATCCCGAGTTGTGCTGACACATGGTACAGGACGTTACCAATTGTTCTTGCTGGTAATGTATTGTGACAGAGGAGAAAGAGGAGGAAGAGGAGCAAGGGAGAAGGACGATGAAGAAGAAAATTGAATTCATCCACCACTATGGTTTGTGTTTCCCAGAGAAGATAAGTCAATCTTCTCAGTTAATAGAGCTCACAAGTTAAAAAGAAATGTTTTTAAAATCCAGGTCAGCTGAAAAGTGGAGGCTAAATCAATTTGGTTGTATCAGTGGAAAATACCCAATTGAATCAGTTCTGTTACTGTTTCAACTGGAAAGACTAAGAAACAGCAGACCTCTGTGTCTCTATTATGATATTATCTCCAGTACAAAAGCACTGGTTAGGAGTTCCTCCATGCTCTCCCACCTTGCACAATCCCCAACAACGTGAAATAGACCTGGAGATTGCTACATCTTTACCAATATTGACCTGGAGATTTTTTTTTAAACACTGGGTTAGGGGGCACCTCTCTCTTTTGTTAACAAAACCATGTTATGTTTGCCCATGATTGTCAACAATTCCTTGCTTTACAACTCATTTACCTTGACAAGTTTAAGTCTAGAAGTTATTCCTTTTTCAGTTCTTCTTCATGTTTAATTTCTTTGTATACTTTATGCACATAGTTGATATTCATTCTAACCTGATCCTGGTGAATTCCTTATCTTCCACTTCTGCATTCTTCTGCTACTTACTGTCAAGCATACTGCTTGTCACATATCTGCATCCTTGAAATCTGACTAACAGTTTATGGTTAGTTTTGTTTACATGGTTCCTATGTGATGTATTTGTTTCTACCTTTACTATTTTTGGTATGCCAAATCTATGATTTCTACTAAGACCATGTTATTGTAAAAGCCTGTGGTAGAGTTCCTCTCTATTCATTGAAGCTTTAATAAACATTTATCCTTGTATACACTTTTCTCTTGCATGGGATCACTAACTGAGACCTGAAGTCCTCCATCAGATAGCTGACTGAGGTGTACAGATCTATTACACGCTGAGTGACTATTAAATGGAAAGACACTTGTCAATTGAACTCTATTTTTTTTGTTCTTCTATGATGATAGTGCTGATCCTTCACTAGGAAATTGGTTTGGAATTAATTCGTATTCCACATTACAAGTAGTTGCCATTTTTATTGTTACTCATTCCTGTACTTTTCTGTACACTTCAAACAGGCGCTGAGATTGAGGTCTAATGAGCTAAAGTTGGAAAAGGAATTGAAGAACTGGAAATCTGATTTAGCACCGTATCAGTAAGATTGACATTCCTTTCAATTTTGCTGATTACTGGTCTCTTATTTCTCTTTTTGTTCCCTTAACAAGATGGGTTTTGTGTCCATTTTGTGGAGTTTTGTGTTGGAAAATAAGATTTCACATGCACCAATTATATCATGTCCGAGTGTCTTTTCTATTTTTTTTCAAACAAATTATCAATTCAATCAAGTGATAAGAAGTTACCTACTTTCTGACAAATAGAAGTTAGAAATTAAAGTTTATATATATTTTTTGGAGTACTTCATATGCCTTTTCCACCATGCAGTATAAAACACAATGGCTTTGCGACACTTTTTTCTTTTCATTTGATTCTTTTCATATATTAATATAAGAAAAATTAGCACGGAATGTCTATTTAGTTGAATTATTATGTTGCCAAACTTGTTTCAGCTGTGATTGGCTTGCTCCAGCCATTTTTTGTCTTCATTTTTTCTGTTTCAATAATTTTGAATCACGTATACTGCTGTAGTTAACTAGTGCTAAATAAAAATAACTTCAGTTATTTTCACCAGAAATTGTTGTCATAGTTTTGATATAATTAACCAGCAAGGGAAGTTAACTATGAGTTAGTGAGTAGATGACTTTTCTTTTGTGGTTTGTGAGAAAATACTTTACCTAATGCTTCCTGTTGTAAATGCTTCCTGTTACAGACCATGATTTTGATGTTTTATAAATTTGTAAATGCTCATCAACTCATGGCTTTTTCGATATGGATTTAGCTCACATTAGAACTTGATAAGCTACTCTACTCAACATTATTGAAAATGATTTGAAAGATCTGGATTCTGGTGTGACTCAGTGATAATCTTGAGTTTGATGTCAAGTTAAAATCCACATAGCCATTCTCAATTAATTAGGATTCCTGGCTTATTGTTGTAGAGACTAATATACTTCTTTTGCCAACAAATATGGGACCACAAATTCCTGAACCTTCCTTATTAATATCATAATATGTGGATTTCTCTTGAATGCAGATTCATTTTTTTTTCTTCAATTTAACTACTGGATGTATTTGAACATATAACCTTTTCTCTATGGTCTTGCAAACAATAACCTTTGAGCATTCATTGTTGTGGTGTATGCTCACTTCATTTTCCATTTTTCAGGCGTAAAGTTTCCATTCTTGAGAAAGAGCGTCAAGATTTTCAATCTACTGTTGATGCCTTGCAAGAAGGTTCATTTTTTTTAATCTAGTTTTGGTATCTTTTGTTGGTTGCTTCTCCATTAATCAATGGTATTTTATAAGTTCACCATGCCTTCTTGTATGGGAAAAATATGAAAATTGATTTTGTGAAGTTGCGTATTTCACTTTCTTCATTGTAAAGAAAAGTGTGTGAAAAATTCAATTTATGGATGCTCATTAGAGGAATGCAAAAGATAAAAAGAGTGGTTTATTTAGCTATTGGTTATTATGCGAAACTAGTATGGTACCAGCAAATATGTATGGGACTGCTGCAAAGATAAATCCATGTGGTCCAAGCTACATTCTCACTAAGTTGCTTTTCTCAATTGGAGATTTTAAAATCAGTCTCAATCAACAATCTCATGAGAAGGGAATAGACTCTCAAAATAGATGAATGTGCTTTATAAATAAAGCAGTAAGATAACTTTACAAAACTGTCTATTAAGCCACAACATAGAGTAGGTGTGCTAAAAAAACTACAACAACCAAGTGTTATCCCAGAGATAAGCTATATAGATTCTCTTATGCCATTGAACTCTATCTTTAGATATAATCCATATTTAAATAAATTTTATCCTGATTTATCGTTGCTAACCAAGTCTTCTCACTAAAAAATCTTAAAGGAAAAAAATAACATATCTGATCTAGTAGTTTGGTGCTGACTATTGTCTCCACCTTGAAGAACCAGATGGTCCTTATCTTCTAAGTTATCCTCTGCATCTAACTATTTCTGCATCTAACTATTTATATGTTAATGCTGCCATAACAATTATTATATCTCTGGAATTTTGTTTATGTTGCATGCTGCCATAACTATTTTTATGGGTTATCTTTCACAGCTCATGTATATGTTACTGAAGTAATCCGATTCCATTTGTACATATGATTAAACAGAGAAGAAAGTCTTACAGTCTAAGCTGCGAAAAGCATCTAATGACAGAAAAGCAAATGATTTAGTAGGAAGTTCCTCATCTAGACAGGATGCAGCTACCTCCACCGAAGATCTAGGTAATTAGTACTTTTTCTATATTGCTAGGTTAGCTTTGTTGCAGAAATAAAAATTGTTAGTTGTTTAAAAATTCACTCAAATATATATCACTTGTTTTAATTTTTGAGAAATAGTACAAGAACCAACAATTCTCAACAGACTAATTAACGACAGATAGAAATTAATATCAAGAGGCATTTCAATATGTAAATATTTAACTATTTTAGCGATATTGAGCTGTTCTATATAGTATACTACTACTGTTTTAACTTGAGCCTTAAGAGTAATGATACTGATATGGAGGTATATGCTTGGTATCTTGGCACCACTCTGGTTTAAATTAACAAAACAAGTGCTAGGCTGGTTTCTAAAGTTGGGAGTTCAATAGCAAAGAATATAAAGAGGAGAGGCTGGAGCAGCAACATTTATTGAAATAGCAAGTTGGGCCTTTTGACTTTCATTTGCAACACAAAATGAAATGGCAGCACATCTATACAGCATGTTATAGAAGATATTATTAACATTAGTATATCATTCAGTTGTTTTCAACTGAACTACTATTTAATCTATATCTATAATTGAATGAGTAGGAACTATTCTTGGTTAAGATTGGTTATTGTGCTTCCATTCTAGTGAGGATAGAGAAGAACAAAATTGAGTAATATATGGAAGTTATATGTGTGTTGCAAATTCTAGCATTCTCCTTTCATGTTGATCTCGAACTCTTGATTTCCTCTTATATAGTCTTAATCAACAATTTATTCTTGTTTGGAGTCAATAAATTGGTTTCCAGTATTTTTTGTTCTTGTTAGAATGTGATTCTAGAAGCAGATATTTTTCCCTTAGAGAACAAATTGACCATGAAAACTGTCCTTTGGTCTCAGGCAGCCTGAAAATCATTGAATTTTATTTGGAATTTGATGGTTGACGATGTGGCTTTCAGTTATTTGTTAATGTTTCTTCGAGGTTTATTTGTTTCTCATTTTTTCTTCAGATGCTGAGACTAGTATCCAAGGAACAATGCTGCAGAATGGTATAAATATGTCTCACGATGTCAGGCCATCTGAATCTCTATCTGGTGATACTTCTATATCCTCTTCTCTTCATAATGATAGAACAATTGACCTTCCAGATGCATCTGCTGATCTTCCACATGATCAGCATCGAATGATTGAGAACATCAGGGCATTAATATCTGAGGTTGGACTTCATTTTCGTTACTCAAGTTTACGATTGTGCTAATAGAAATAACTGCACATGGTTAAGACCCTTATGTGTGTAGTTTTTTAAATTCTTCTTGTTTCATATTACTAAGACACATTGGTCATTTGCACTTTTGCAGTTAGCGTTGGAGAAAGAAGAGTTGGTACAAGCTCTGAGAATCGAATCATCTAACTGTTCCAAGATGAAGGTAATGAACCTTTATCAATAGATAGTTTGATGGTAATTAAGTGAGACACCTTTGCCAGATCATATTAGCTTATCCGTTTTATCATCAGTTTTTGATTAGGTGAAATTGTTTTCTATTGGGTTAGCTGCCTGATTTATCTTAGTTTCTCAATTTAGAAAATGCTAGCATCTTTTTCATTTTAGGTCTTTCACGCCAAAAACTAAAATTTGTTTGTGACTTTAAATCTCTTCTTGGCAAAATTATCCATTGACCATTCTGAACTAATTGCTTTGCACTCTCTTTCAACTTAAAATATTACAATTTACATATTATCCTTGTGAACATATATATATATTAAAAACAACGTTTTTTGTTAATTAGAGTTGGGTAAACTTTTGAACAATGCATACAATTGCAACTAACATTATTAGGGTCATTCATCTTAACCTGACATTGAACTCTTGAATGTAGGCTATTAGACAATTAACAAGGTACTTTAGGTATCTAAAATAATTTGTATTCTTAATTATCAGAGACCATGACTAGTTTTTAGTACGCTGGTTTTACTGAATGGATCTCAACAGAAGTATCATAGGAGATTACTACATTCAGAGGGATTTGTTTTTGGCCTGAACTTTATAGTGGCAGGTTCGGAATTTGAAAACCTCCAAGTAAAATGGCGCCTTTCATTGCAAATCTTTTCCTGAGATTTCATATTGCTAGCAATCACAGGAAAGAGATGTATCTCATTGTTTGAGTGGTTTGCATATTATTGTTTCAATCCCTTTATTACCGGCAACTAATGTGATTGGCTATTTAACTTGTTTGCATATATTGTAGGAATTGAATAAAGAACTATCCCAGAAACTTGAGGCTCAAACCCAGAGGCTAGAACTCTTGACTGCTCAAAGAATGGCTAATGAAAATCACTTGGTAAAACCAATGGACAATCGTGGTACACATGATATGACTGAATATGCTGATGAGGGCGATGAGGTATGCCAGTCATCGGACAATATTCTTTTGCTTTCTGTTTATTTTATCGATAATTTTGTAGTCATCCTATTTCACATATGCCTTGTCAAAGTAGTTCTCATTTCTTTTCTGGATTATTTTCACAGTAACCAAGATTATCTCTCTTCTTGAAATATTCTATAAGCATGTATACTCACTTATGATGATCCACTATTGGTGTTTGGTGTTGAACTCTTTTAAAGAGCATGACTGGATTTAGGAAAGAAAAATGCCAAATTTATGATGGTAGATTGAAGAGATTGGGCATCCAGTGGTTCCTTGAAACTGCATTGTGCATTGATGATGTGCCTCCTAATTTTCCGGTTCCTGTCCTTCCAAGTCAAATGGCTGGAGCTGAGAATTGTAAATCCATGCATACTCTTTGGATCTAGATAGCTACTTGCGGTAGTATTTCCTGATTATTAAAGTAATTTTAGCTTCTGGAGAATTAAGGGCAGTTTAAATTTATTACTATATTGAGTTAATAGTAATCCTATCATTTGTTTTAAGGTTCATATATCCTCTTTAAGTTACCCAATGAACCTCCTGAGCCAAACTATCTTTGCTTGCTCCAATGGATTAGTAACTTACTGACTATTTGAAGCAACTTTAGTAATTGTGTATTGATCGTTAATTGTAATGCTAGCATTTTGTTTAAATTTTATATTTCCTCTTTTAGTTGCCAATAAACTTTACTTGTTCCAATATTTTGATTTCTGTCTGTCATAGGTTGTCGATTACCCATATCATTATAGAATCTAAATTAATAACATCCTTTTTTTTCCCTGTCTTTCTCCTAGGTGGTCGAGCGGGTGTTGGGTTGGATAATGAAACTCTTCCCCGGAGGGCCAGCAAAACGTCGAACCAGCAAGCTTCTATGATCGGCAGCACAGCATATCTGTAAAATTTATTTTCTTCTATCATATCAAAGTTATATATATATACACGGAGACCTACAACCTGTACATCGGCCGCCGGTAACCATCATTCATTTTACATCAAAAATACAACTACACTCCCATAAATTCTGTGGAAGTGGATTAAAAATAAGTTCCCTCTACATTCTTTTATATTCATTCCTTCTCAGTCCATTGAGCGATGATGCAGTCTAAGAAGCAACAGCCGTGTTAACCACCAGTCCATCCTATCCGAGTTTCTGATTCCTCAAAGGCAGATTTGGTATTGAAGTGCTGATGGAGATTATAAATCGAGGTTTTGCTTGTGTTTATGTTCTTTTATTCTGGCACATATTCAGCAGGGTTCTTTGTAAATGATCGTTGGGATTGTTATATAAGGGAGAGAGCGAGTATGTTCGGTGCCATTAGTCATGTTGGTTCATTCACTCACCATATTAGAATTTCAATCCATTGTTGCAAAATTTTCAGTGTTTTCTCTCCATATTTTAGTTCAAGTCCAGAGTTTCTTCAGTGTACTGTGAATGTCATATAGTTGGAGATTAATTCTGAAACTGTTTTTCAACGCCAACAAATCTGTCACTAACGGAAGATGAATACAAGGCGACCAAATCCAAACAGGATCTTATAGGTTTCGGTTTGTCCCTCGATCACTCTCCATTTGGCTTCCCAGTACACAATCCTTCAATAATCTACTCCAAATCTCGCCGGCAGTCTTTTAATGTCATCAATATGCAGAACTGGTTGATGAAGAAGAAGAGGGAGATTAAATGCTTTTATGCTTCTGCTTCCCCAGCTGAATATCTACTGCAAGAATCAGTTCATGGGCACTCTGCCGCCTTCCTCTGCTTTTAAGCTTTGGGCTTGATTACCTCAGCGGTTTCGCTCCTCTTCAACTTCTCCACCTTTGGCAGCGAAGACAAACCCAAAAAACATTAGACGTTTCAATGGGGTTTCTGGAGGGCTTCAATGGGTTTCTTAGTGTTTTTTGATTTATCTTAATTATGGATAAAAAACTCTTTTCGGATAGCTGATTATATATATATATATATATATATATATTTTAGTCCGCCCGTGCGCGACGTGCATGGGCGAGTGTAACTGAAGGCGCCATTAGATGCATGGAAGGCGTCTTCAGGGTGCACAGAAGACACCTTTCATACATCTGAAGGTTCCTTCAGTCACACTTGCATATGACAAAAAAAATTAGTTATTAAACAATTAATTAATATATGAAAATATTAATAACTATAGTATAGTTGATTAGTCTAATTAATTTAGACGGGAATCATAATCAGCCAGGTCCAAATAATATGGTTGATCGGACATAAGCTTGAGAGAATGGTCGGGCCCGGTGGACCTACCGGAGCTGAGCATAACACTGAATCATGATTGGCGAAGGTGAGGGCGATGGCACGACACTGAATAAAGAAAGAGTTCACAAACAGTGGAAAAAATGAAACATCATTCTAAGAGCATGAAAGGAGAATTACCAAATGCCTATTTTTCTCTAGTAAAATAATATTTAGCAAAAGAATTCAGATGGCACTGTTAAATCCCAGGAATCCACAATGCACGTTACTTTAAAATCTATCAAGTCGACAAAAGACCAAACACCCTGCAAAATTCATTCTATTCTGGAATTAGCTGATCGTTGTCTGCGTCTCCTTCCTCATCTATCTTGGGTTTTGATGGAGTTGGACCGGACCCAGGAGCCTGCTTCTTCTTTATTCCACTCACAATGTCGTCAATCCTCAGAAGCATGCAAGCTGCCTCAATTGCCGTCTTAAATGTTTG
The DNA here is from genome assembly GCA_037177415.1 of Kaempferia rotunda. Classification (NCBI taxonomy): domain Eukaryota; kingdom Viridiplantae; phylum Streptophyta; class Magnoliopsida; order Zingiberales; family Zingiberaceae; genus Kaempferia; species Kaempferia rotunda. Next base: position 15,352 of record JBAMIB010041313.1, read on the forward strand.
GGCCTTGACGTTGTATGAGTCCCAAATCTGAAGGACAAAGACATCAATAACAATTAAATGAGAAGAAAGAACAGCAGTTTGGATGGAAAGAGGCATAAACGAGACCTTCCGTTCCTTCATATCAACAATTTCACCGGTGTTTCCATCAATGCCGACCCATTCATTTCCGACATTAGCATGCTGCGGCAAGAAAGGTAAATCAGTGAAACTGCTTGGTTCAGTTAAGGATTATGGTGGGCGATCTATGTATCTTCAATGTTCATTGAAGATTCAAATGTCAAAAAATAACCAACATGATCACAGTAGCCTCATTTTACCTTTCCTTGGAGCACAGTAATTGTCCGAATGACATTTACCCCACAATTCTGAGCTAAAGTTCGTGGAATTGCTTCAAAAGCTATGGCAGCAGCTTCATAGGGCCACTGATGAAAATCAAATAGAAATCCATTAGCTGTTATGGGGCACAAAATAAACTGGACATAGGCATCAAATACCAACGCTGG
>JBAMIB010041507.1:0-15850 GCA_037177415.1 Kaempferia rotunda
GAGGAGCAGTCCTGGTCCTTCAATTGATGAGGTCCCGGACCAAACAATAAAATGAGGATCCAAAAACAATTATAATAATATACAATTCATTTACAATGATTTCTTCTAACATTTTTATTTACAATATCTTCTATAATATTATCAGTTTAAAGATTTTCTAAAATATATTTTTCAATACATAAAATTATCAATGCATTTAATCATCTAAACTCAAAATCTAATAAGTTATCATGAGTTTAAGTAGATTTTAAATTGACACACCATTTTCTCAATTCATTTTCATCCAAAATTTTTAACATTTTTAGATCAAATAAAAAATCAAATATATTTTTAAAAAAATTTATTTTTCCGAATATATATTTAAAAAAAGCAATTGTTATGTCCATAACAACAACAAAATAAAATCTGAATATGGGCCAACAAATTAATCATTAGTGTAAATAAGAAAAAAAAAATTTAAATCTCAATTTGGGTTCAACCACTCAAGGCCCCCAACTACATGACTATACTTTAAAAAAATAATAATAATAATAAAAAAATTAAACCCTCTCAAATTTTGGGCTCAAGGTCATCGCCCAATATGACCCTCCTCAGGGTCGGGCCTGAGGAGGAGCTCGGGTTCGGACAGGAAGTTGTGCTTCAGATCCGCGACAAGGTGGCAGCATTCAAGACCAAGCTCAAGGAAGCGTTCGGCGGCGTCCCCGAGAGAGAGAGAGAGAGAGAGAGGGGCTGTCAATAGGGGAGAGGTGAGATGCAGTCATGCAGATGGGATATTACGTCAAGGGCATTTTTGGTATTAAGGAAAAAAATTAATTGTTAAAAATAAAATAATAACTGATTGAAGGGATAGAATACGGGAATTAGTCATTGCCCAATTATAAATATTCATTTCCTTATTTGTATTCCTATCTTATAATCAAAACATTAATAATACAATCATTTTTTTTTATTCTCATTCCCCACCCTTATTCTCCTAAACCAAATGCCCCCTTATTAATTTTAGTTTGGAAAAAAAAAGATAAATTATCGTAAAATTTCCATACAAACTATAAGTTTGTCATCAGTCCACATGTCAAAAGAAAATTATTTCCATTACTTGATCAAACATGTTGTTTTACTTTAACTCCCTAATCCATTTGGAGCGGTGCGATAATTAAGGCATTGGAGGTTGTCATATAAGGTCATGGAGTCGAAAATTGGCATGTTCGAGCATACCCTCCTCCATGATTTGACCATTTGCACTAATGGATAGTAGTCACCTGTGATTTATCTCCTCTGTGTTGGCTCAGGGACGGGTTGGCGGGGGCGTTGGGGGCAAGCGAATCATCTTTTGCCACATGTTTGGCCTATATTGTCTAAAGACTAAGAGTTTGAACAAGTAGGCAAGTAGGTAGGATTGTGATTAGCTGTACTAGGATCATATCAAAAAGATAATGTGCCTAATCCAAGAAGGCACTAAGAGAAATCCATAAAGTGCGTATGTGTGTGTGTGTGTGTGTGTGTGTGTGTATATATATATATATATATATAATCTTGTAAAAGTGTGAAAACATCATCACTACTGCTTAACCAACAATCAGAGTTTCAACAAGTGGTCCATAACTTGGGAACAGCTAGAGGGCTCCTCTGATGGCTTGGATGTAGCTTCATGTATTCCCTCATGAAATCCAAGAGCTTGTTTATAACTCCATAACTTTACCTGATAATTTTAAACTGTTTATAATGGTTCCTAGAGTTTGTTTGACACTCCTCTCTCAAATTCAGTTGTAGAGACTTAAAATGAGAGCAGATTTTCTAAATAAGACATTTGGAAATTTATGTACTCAGGAATCGTGCCTCCAATTTTCAAAATGTTCAAATCATAATCTTTTTTCACTCTCATTTAACCAAAATGCTCTTAGTTTGGTGTGTTTATGTCAAAACTAGTTTTGAGCTTTTAACTAATCATGATTGATCTTATGAACTCAAACAAACCAAATTTCTCTCTTTGACTACAAACAAAAATATTTTGATATATTTCCTTAATAAATAATATGTTTTGAATCATCAAGGCAATTTTTAAAAGTCACCAGTGGGCCTTTTGAACTGAAAATGATCAAACACTATATCTGATATTCCAGAAACATTATGATGTATTTTTTCTTTAGGTTGGCCTATTTTGGGATATCAAGGTCATTGTTGAACTTTTAACTCAAAATTACTTGCTTGGATTATCTAACATTCGTATGAAGTCGTTGGTATGATATTCTGTTTATAATAATCATGTTTTCATCCCCCACTATGTTTTTGAAAATCACCTTGATAGCTTAACACATGTTGGTTTTGGAAGAAAAAATAAGCCAAACATGCTTTTGAGTGTGTTAAATAGAGTTTTGGTAATTTTGATTTGAACCTTTGTTCTTTCAAATATTATATGGGGTTAATTGATCCTGTTTTCTTTCACCTACGTTTACTCTTGCTCATAGTGATCAAACTTGTTTATTTCTTTCACTTTGTTATTTTTAATACTGAATCAAAGTAAATGAGCTCTTGTTAAGTAATGTTTAGCTCATTTACAAACATTAGTTCATTTATAACCTTGATCGCTTGATTAAGTTAATTTATATAAGCTGACTTTCTTTCTTCATAACGGGCCTAAAAATATAGATCATCAATAAAAACCTTGTTCAAAGCCATAAATAAATATATCATGTTTTTTCGTTTTCTTTTGGAACTCTAAGTGATGGATGGGTTAACCATTATAGCTTGCAGATATGCAACGATTCAAAGCCCTTGCGCACGTCCGGAGGTCCATCTCCACCATCTACCGTCCTCTCTTTACTACGACACGGCCCATTTCTACCCATGACAATCAACCCCATAAGGAGGTCAGTCTCCATCATTAACTTTGTTTTTGCTCTCATTTTGACATCTTCTCTAGGTTCCCATTGCTGGATTTCAGGTGCTTGTGGAGGGTAAGGCAAGTGCTCGTGCTGCCATCCTCAACCGGCCTTCTAATCTCAATGCCCTCACAACCAATATGGTAATTTTCTAATGTTCATTCTATTGCGGGGTGAGGTTAAAGTTAGTTGTTCTATTCTATTCCGCAGGCAATTCGGTTGAAGAAACTATATGAGTCTTGGGAGGATAACCCAGATATTGGGTTTGTTATCATGAAAGTGAGTTCTTGTTTACATAGGACCATCTTCCGGAAAACTTTATTGTTATTATTATGGAGGACTTTCTTGCCTAAGAAATTTAAGTATTCATCGCCAGAACTGATACTTATGTGTCCATTTGATTTCTGAAGGGCAGTGGCAGAGCATTTTGTGCTGGTGGTGATGTTGTTGCTCTTTATCACTTAATTAATGAAGGTATGCTCTTGGTTTGGATCATCCTCAAATGATTTATAGTAGGAACTGAACTTTGAAAGCATCTACACTGGTGAGGTGTTTGTATGATATGACAATAAAAAAGAGAGAATTTGTCATATTGAGAGCGAATAGTCTGCCAGGTTGGGAGCCTGTATATCAGTAGCTAAATAAGATTAACCCCTTACAGTAAAAGCTTCATATTTGTTTTTTCTCCTTCTGCCAAGCATGTAGGGACGGCAAGAGAAAACCAAAATAATCGAAAAAATTAGTGGCTATGACTGGGAAGTAAAAGTAGGATACTTCAAGACATTCAAAGAGAGCAGAAAGAAGGAAACAAGACAATAACATGTTATAGTCTTGCTTCCTTTTTGAAACTTCAATAGCACCTCAGCCAGATATCAACGACTGTTCTATTGGCATAGGTATAATATTAAAAGTTCAATAATATTAATTGTTGTTCTGGCATTTTTAACATTGGTTGTCAATGCCTAATATGACTTTCAACATGGTTTCTAGTGCTGAGCTGTGCTAGTTAGCATAGGTGGAATTTATTGTTCTGCTTGCTGAACGATATCTAGACGACTCCGACACAATGACACAATGGAAATAGAGGGAGGGAAGAGGAGAAATCAATGAAGGGAAAGTAGGAGAGGAGAGAGAGAGGAATATAATGGAAATTCGAGAGGGAGAGGGAGAGGGTGAGGGAAAGAAGAGAGGAGTACCAGTTAGCATTGGCGTTGGTGATGGAGGGAAGAATGGAGGGGAACCTTAAAATTTGTTCGGTTTTAAACGGACCAAAACCAAAATAAATCCAAATTGAGTCTCGTTTGAACCCACTTATCTCTACTCAATACAATTCACCAAATCTTATATATCTCTAATACTTAAAATATTAGTTTAATTTGGTTGAATAAGTCACTATTTAAAAAAAATAATTTAAAATGCAAAATCTTTAAATAGGATAACATTTAGTGACTATGTTCAACAAAGATTTGTTTATGTTCTATTTTTGATGTTTAAAGATTGTGTGAGTGAGTGATGAAAACATAAGGATTTGATGTTGCTTTGATTAAATAAAAAATCATTAATTAAATTTAAAAATAATATATTTATTTACTTTCACTATTTTAAATATATTTTACATGATAAGTACAATGGATAAAATTATTAAAAAAAAACTCTGTCCAATTCAAATTGAAGTATAAAAATTTTTCAAATTTAAATTTGATTTTACTCTAAAATTTGCAAATTTGATTGACTCAAATTCAAGTTGACGAGAAATAAAAAAAAATTCAAGTTGACGAGAAATAAAAAAAAATTCAAGTTGATTTTTTCTAGAAATTTTATATTTATAAAATTAAATAAATTTAGTTACAACATTTTAAATTTAATTTAAGTCTAAAGTATAATATTTTAAAGTTTGAAAAATCTTGTATCTCTTTATTTTCCATCCACTATAATAATTATAATTAATAGAAAAAATAAAACCAAATTAAAATATATTTATAGGCCAATTTTAAATTATTTCACTTCATTCCAAAGTTGTATCAAACAAAATACATACATGAAATAATGAAACAAATTGATAAGTAATGCACAATTTATTTTATTAAATGCTAATAAAATAAATTTCATACACAATTTCATAAAATGTATACATTCATTTAAACAAAATTACATACTCAGTAATGAATCGTAGGCTTTAAATTTAAAATTGCTCCAATGCTATAAAATTTAAAGGCAAAATATGCCCTAGTTTATAGAGTACTAAGTTCTCATTTTCTTGTTTCTTATTCTACTGATTTGTCTGCAAAAGTTGGATAAATTATAAGCGTAAATTATTATGAAAAAATTGAGGTATATAATGTATAAATTAATCAACAAATATAAACATAAGGACATCGATATAATAATTTAATTAATTATTAAGTAACCAATTAGTTATAAAAAGTTTATTATTATTATTATTATTATTATTATTATGATTGTTATTATTATTATTATTATTCAATCAGTAAGCACCAAAATAACACTGCCATAACATGAGATGGTACCGAAACTATAACTTTTTCATTGATGGTTTTAGTTTAAGAGTAATAATTAACCTATATTTAAGTTATTAAGTGATAGTTTAAAACTATCAAGCTATGAAACTAAAACTATTCATCTACTCTTTCCACGCACGTATTGGATATTGACACCGAATATCTCCACTAGTCTCCGAAACAGTTTTGGACACTTGGATCCACACATGATTCCAACACAAGAAACATAACTATTAAAATAAATAAGTTACTAATATTACGTATTATATTAATATGTTTAAATAAATATAATATAATAAATTTATTAATTATAAATATGTATTGCTATTATAATGAATGAATTATATAGTGTAGTGAATTTGAATTTGATAGTATTATAGAATATATTAATTTCATAGTTAGTTCTTATTGTTTAATATAATATCTGCTATACATAAATATTAATAGCCAACTTAAATTTACTTGTTTAATTAATTCACAATTGATTTATTATAATTGTTAAGTCATGTTTTATTCAACTATTTTTGAATCAGCTAATATATAGAATATGCATATCATTTCCCATTTTTCTCTTGGTCCGTCCATTCCCCTACCACTTTTAAGGAGCAAAAGACCTTAACACCTTAAGGTGCATGTGTCTTTCAACACTTGTAATGTATAAACTAAGATATAACCTGTTTAATGGTTCCATCCACTCCCCATTCCTTTATTGGAGGAAACGTTGGCTGTTGATTTTTGCTTTAATTCTGTGTCTGAGCATATCCATCAAATTTTAAGTTATCTTGACAATCTATTTTGCTAGTTACTGTGGTTTTCCTGTGACATTTTAGCTTTCTCATGCAGGCAAGGTGGAAGATTGCAAGGACTTCTTCAGGAATCTATACATGTTTATTTACATTTTAGGGACTTATTTAAAGCCTCACGTGAGTGTGACCTGAAACTCTTCAAAGTTTTATTGCCATTTTGCATCTAGATATTTTTAAGTTTGCTCTTTGCTTCATAAATGTTTAGGTTTGGAAATGGGAGGATTGGTGTTCTTATTGCAAACATTATAAATCAATTTCATTTTTTTCTAACCCCCAAATCAGATGCTTGGTTTAAATGTTGTTATGGTAGAAGATTATATTTATCTTTCTAGTATTTGGTTATATAAAACTCTCTGAAGTTTGCTAATCTAACATGTGAAGAAAAGTTCAAAAAAATGTTCACTCCATCTACTTCTGCTATATTAGTTATTTTTTGAAGTGTTGTTTCACTCTAGAGAATTAGGTAATTTTAAAGGATTACTAGTACCCTTTCAAATCCTGAAGATCTTTTACATCATTTAGTTTTTGTTTGATTTATTTGTTTAATCTTTTTGACTTGTTTAACCTCAACTACTGCACTATTTGATAATTTGTCTGCCAATATGTTGTCATGGTTATAGTACACTTGTTTCCTGACAATGTTTTGTATACGTAATGTTTCACTTATAGAATTTGTTCTTTCCCCATTCCTTTATTCCTGTATATCTCGTCATACTTTCTTTTATTTTATATTTTTCCATATTAGTATTCTCTTTTAAGAGTTTTGGTGTTTAACATTTCATGCAGGTGGCTATCCTAGATGGTATTACCATGGGGGGTGGAGCTGGAATCTCCTTTCCTGGGACATTTCGGGTTGCAACAGATAAGACTGTATGCATTCTATGTTCTTGATATAATGATACTTATTGGGCCGTGAGCCATTTATTTTTTAGTTTTTTAGTTTTTGATAAGATGGTTGTTTGATTTTCCTTGCACAAGAAAAGACAATTAAAGATCCATTTGTTGAGACAAATATTGGGGACCTAACATTCGATAGTCATGATCAACTCTTTTTAGTGGTTTGGTACATGTTTTTTTTTTTCTTTTTTGCAATGAGTAACAACTTCCCTGAACAATTTCAGATATTTTCTACACCAGAAATTCATATAGGCTTCCATCCTGATGCTGGAGCTTCCTTCTACCTGTCACATCTAACTGGTTATATAGGTATGACCGTTTTACTATGTTACACTCACGTTGCATAACAATTCTTTTATCCTCTATTTACTTTCATTCTGCCAATATCTGAATGCTTTATAGCTGGTGTTCCTACAAATACCTTATTTGTGATTGTCATACTATATAGCTTGTTTGATTTTATGGCAATATAGTATATAAATATTTAGGCCTCCATGGGGTTCTTCTAACACAAGAATCTGGATAAAGTGTAGGTTACTAGAGTTTATGTGATCATGAATATCCTGTGCATTTAGATAGCTGGCAAGGTTGGTATCCCTATAGGCATTGTTTAAGTTGGTCTTGCATTTTTATTACATTCTTTTGGATCTTTCTTGACCAATTATTTCCATTTGTCTTTTTCCCCCCTAAGAGTTCTGGTTATTATCTTTCTGTAGGGGAATATTTGGCATTGACAGGTGAAAGACTTAATGGAATTGATATGCTTGCAGTTGGCCTTGCTACACACTATGCAACGAGTGCTGTGTGTTTCTTTGATCCATTTTGTAAACTTATCTTTACAAACTTTTTGGTTTTCTTACTATGTAACTTCTTTCTTGGTGATAGAGGCTTAATTGGGTTGATGAACGGCTTGCTAAGTTGGTCACTGATGATCCTTCAACGATAGATGCTTCCCTTGCGACTTTTGGTGATATTGTCTATCCAGATAAAAACAGCATTGTTAACAGGTATTTTGTCCTCAAGTGGTTACTTAATCTTTTAAAAAAACCAATCTAATTGATCATTTGCATGGTTTTCTTACAGTATACCTGTGTGTGGCATCATCATGTTCAATTCTCATGTTTCTGCCAAACAAAGTCTCATGTGTTGCAATGTATTAGTTTCTGTGCATTGTACTTTTTCATTGCTTAGGGAGTTTAGGTGTTGGGCCAGATCCTTTTACATTTGGACCATTTTGGATTAGAGATGGTCCAAGCAAAGTTAATATTTACTGTGTGCCCGTCTAGCAGCACAAGTGAAAATTACTAGCCACTTTGCTCTGTCTATCAACTAGCATTGCATCACAAAGTTATCTAGTACAAATTAAACTGCATGGTGGATAGGTATAACTTCAAAGCAAATTGGAGTTGTTCTTGTCAGTTCAAAATTGTTTTTGAATAATGGCGGTGGCAAATATATCGTGATGAGCTCTCTCTCTCTCTCTCTCTCTCTTTTCTTTTTTGCTTTGATTAGTATGTTATTCCTAAGAAATAGAAAGTCACGCCTTGACACATAATAACTTTACTGTAAAATATTAAATTGGTATAATCAATAAAGTGCTAAAGCCGTGACTATATGGACAAACTGTCTTCTGTTTCAGCCTCTTGGATTCCTCAGAGGCTGAGGATTGGAGGCATATTGGGTTAAAATATCACCATGATCTTGGGGCTAAAGATTTTACGTGTTGGAGCCTTGGAACATTCATAACTAGCCATAATGTGTTCAAGAGTTTACTTATCTGCTCATCTTTGAGTTGTTTAAGGTTTAGATGCCCTGTTGGCTCCTGCATCTGTTGTTGAAAATTGCTCCATTCAGGCTAAAACAGGCCATATACAAAGTCCACATTATTGGTCCTGACGACAAAATTGGCCTAAAATGAGCATAAAAGTTAGCAAACTGTTAAAAGCAAGGAAAAGAAGTTGAAGTTAGTTTAGAAATTGATTAACATTAAAGAAGTTATAGAACTCTACATTACTTTGTTTAGTTAATTATTCATGAAATCTTTACCCCTGCCACTCAAAAAGTTGACTTCAACAGATAAACTAGCTGCAAATATGGGAGTTTGTAGAACCATCACTTATATAAACATCTTGTCAATTGTTTCATGAATTGACTTTGCTTTTCGGCTTTTTCTGGGCTAGATAATAGCAGAGGTCTGTACTTATGCTGTCTGTTTTGTTACTCGTGAGATCCTACCTTGGCATGTAAAATCTGGCTGCAAAGACCAGAGTGATAGAACTATAATTATACTTTGTGAAGCTGTTTTTAGCCTGGTTCAATACCTGTAGTGGCAACGCTGTAAATACATATTGCATGGGATGCTCTTGATTTTAGACCCTTTCTTCTACCTCATGAGAATGCGTTTGATCATTACTTAGTCATATGGATGAAGTTTGTGCGTGATGATCTACCTCCTAAGAATGCCTTTCGTGTCTGTGAAAAAGCTGCCAAATTGGTTTTCTGGTGAAAACTCTGATTAGAAGTTGCATAGACAAAACTTGCTTAATATTGGTTACTGTATGGTGTCTTTTACCAAAATTGATAGTGGTATCACGGATGAATGGTAAAAGAAAAAAAAGGCCTAAATATTGGGGATCAGATAGTCAAAAAACCTAAATATCAATCATAATGGATCAGTGGAAAATCAAAATCGTTAAGAAAAAGAAAAAAAAAATCACGTGTGAACAAATTATGTTCAATCATATTAAGGCTATACATTATGTTTCATCATATATTATGTAATTAACATGTATTTTAAATGGGAAATATTAGGTATAGTAGGTTAGATTAGTAATACAAGCCATTATCGTAATATACGTAATGACATTATTATCATACTAAAAAGTTATTAAATCTTATTTTTATTATTTGATACATCGACTAGAGTCGGTAATAGTAGAACTCATATAAAGTATAAATGTACATATATTAAATTATTAATAAATAATAAATCATATCAATTAATATATGAAAGTAATAAAAAAAAATCATAATAAAGATTCAAAATTTACTACAATAAATGTTAAAAAAATATATTTTTTTACTATGAGCTTATTTGATAGTTTATATTATTAAATCATTTGATAAAATTAGATAATTGTTTATACCATAGAGATTTGTTTGGACCTAACTCACCCTCGAATCAAGTTTATTGGATTTTTTTCTTCCAATTAACAATGATTTCTTGCAATCAACTTTACAAGAAAGATAAATGAGACACTTGATCTAGCTAGTGTTTGTTTAAGAGTATCAACAACATTATTGATCGATCTCATGACAACCTCGATCACTGATGAGGTTGAGAAAATTATGTTCAAATTCAAGAGCATGAAGAAGACTCTTGCCCTCTCATGTGCATTACGGTTCAGAAAAGTTCATTAAATCCTTGAGTTTTTTCAATAAACCTAATTCATCCAAATTTCATTGATCTTAGCTTTCTATTTGGCTAAATGACAATCGTTTCCACCTAGTCAAATCTAATTTATTTGTTGGTAATAATTTTGAATCTTGAGTTTTCTTATATTTCTTTGATGGTCTTTGTGAAATAATGAATTTCTCAGGAAAGATTTGATCGTTCTTTGCTGATACTGATGAAACTTAGGTGTTCTATATCAGTATCAACCGATGTTTAACAAGCATGCAGATTCCTAGTTATTTGCATAATTTTCAAGCGCACATAATACTCATGAAAGTTGCTTGCATAGTATTCAGTGAGGTAAAACCTACATAAAACAAGAGGTGTGTAATATATGAGCTTTTGTTTGATCATTTTGGTATATAATGTATATTTTTTTGTCATTCATTATTCTTATTTATGCTTTTTTTTCATCCTAATACTGTTGCCTGGTCTCTTCATCTATAGTATGCAAAATAATTTTAATCTACTGAATTTTGTTAAGTTGAATTCTTCCCCCTGTGCAGGTTGGAGTTGATAGATAAATGTTTTGGCCTTGAAACAGTTGAAGAGATTGTGGATGCTTTGGTGAGCCTTCCCACAATCTGTTTGACCTCTGTAGTTTCTTTAGTGATAAATTTGTGCATGCTACTGCCATGCTACTTGGCATGACGGTTCAGTTATTAGTAAAACAAGTGTTAGGCTCAGGGAGGAATTTTGTTCCTAGAGTATGATATCTGAACCCCATGTTTTTTTGAGAATGCAAGCTCTGCATCTTCTCAGCCCCCTCATTATGTTGCTCTCTGAAATGAGTTTCTTAAAATATTATCTTTTAATTTTCAATAGATGCATTCTTAGTTATCTGTGTTTATCCCCAACCTTCAATCACAATTTTGGTTTTTTATTTCTTTGTTTCTACCATTGCTTTTATTTAAAGCATGCAATATTCAAGAAAACATTAGAGCTTTCTTTGTATTGTACTGTAACGCGTACAAAACCTTCACATTACCTGTTTCATTCTTCAGCCAAAACCTTACTCGACCTTCTTCTACTCTCATTGGACTTACTAGATATTTTTTAGCAAGCAGTGTCTCTTCCATAAACTTTGTAGAGGTTAGTTTATAGAAACATCAATTACACTCGCCAACTTTTCAATCAGCTTGGCAGCAATTAACTGAAGCTGTTCTTTTAAAAGTTCTCTATTATCTATTGCAATGTTCATCTGACCAATCTCCAATCAATTTCAGGCATGTATTTTAGTGATTTATACTTTTAGTTCATATTCTCACAAAGTTGAAACAATGTCAAGTGACAATCTCAACCACTACTTGGCCTTGCGAATTTAGACTGATGCAATATTATTTGTTACTCGTTTGTCATACATAGGAGATTGAGGCAGCCAGATCAAAGCAAGAATGGTGTATTATTGCATTAAACAAACTGAAAGAAGCTTCTCCTTTGAGTTTAAAAGTTGCCTTACGATCTGTAAGCTCTAGAGCCTCATGCTAGAATTAATGCAGCGTGATTTGTTATTCTGGTCTGATATTTCCTTCTATTATTTATTAGATAAGAGAAGGTAGGTTTCAGACTCTCGATGAATGCCTTGTTCGAGAGTACAGAATGTCTCTTCATGGGATCTCAAAACCACTGTCTCACGACTTCCTTGAGGTAATGAACTCATCTCCAGGGAATATATTCTAGTATGTCCCTGAGTCATCTCTTGTGTGTATAGGGTGTCCGAGCACGGCTGGTCAACAAAGACTTCACCCCCAAGGTATCCACCACAGTGATTCTTTGTATAGTTCGATTTTGATATGGTTTTGATTGCATCTCCATGATTGTAACCATGTACATTGCAGTGGGATCCCCCAACATTGGACAAAGTATCAGAAGACATGGTTGATCATTACTTCTCACCTCTTGGCGAATTGGATTCTGAACTAAAGCTACCTACACACTTGCGTGAAGCCTTCGTTTGATTCCGTGATCGAAAATGGTTTCAGTGTGCTGGACACAGCTCGCAAAGCCAGTATTTGAACACGAAACGCCTTTACATAACAGGCGTCTGGCGCTTACATGATTTTCAGCGCATTGTTTTGCTTCGAAGTGAAATGAACACTTTTTTGCTTCAAAATGTTGACACTGGTAAACTCTGCATACTTCAACTTTTCAACTAGGAAGCTATGTAAAGAGACTCTGTGAGAAGTGCATATGAAACATTTGGCAAAAAAAAAAAAAAATCTTATGCGATATGGAGAATAGCAAGAACCACATTCTCCTAGCCATATTTGATCATTCATTAACCTTACTTTACGCAATATTTTAGCAAAGTTAAAAAAGAATATAATGGTTATTGTTCAATATCATTTCAAAGGTTATAGGTACATAAACTAAAAAATGATTATGGGCAAATTTTCTTTGAGTGGGTTACTGAAAGTCCGCAAAGAAGTCTAACTTTGAAAAAACACACATCCCCCTTTTGAAAGTAGCCAAAATTACTTCGCTGCTATAAAAAATTAAGCAACTTTTCTAGATTGAAAAAAAAAAGAAGTTAAATTTGTTTCCATTTGAACTTTTACGTAATATTTTGATTTAGTTAGAAACAAATGAACATCAATAGAGAATTCTAATAATACGGATGAGGAAGGGAAAAAAATTCAAAAATTCAGGGTAAAAAATTATCCTCGGAGGAAGTGAAAAGAAATGATAGAAATCTCTTCTTTTGTATATTTATTTACCTCGATTAAGGAAGGTGAATATATACGATGTAATTTTATAAATAAAAATGGGTACATGTATTATTTTTTGGATACATGGAGTAATTTTGTAAGTTAAAATGGGTACATGCGTTATTTTTTTAGTATATAATATAATTTTATGAATGAAAGGGATATTATGTGTCATTTTTTTCCATCCGTTATTTTCCGTCTAATCTTGAGAGGATCAATTTTGGCTCTAAAATCGTCCGCTAATGGATTGTGTTTCTCTTCTTTAAAAATTTTAATAAAATAAATAATGAAAACTTTTTTATTATGAAATTTTTTTCTTAATTTTACTTTTCGCTCACTCAAACAAACTGACCATATGTATTCTTATAAGTTCATGCTTTTTAAAACTGAATTTTAATTAAAGACAGCAAATTAAATACTCAATTACTTTTTGCAATTCCAACTCCATTGATTATTACTTGTGGTTTTATATACAAACGATTCCTCCTCACCTTGATAATGATGGGCGATTTTGAATTAAATTGTGATTTGTCTATATCAATGACGTTGAATACGTATTCCAAAAGAAACTTCACCTAAGGATTTGTCCACATTATCTCATTTGGTTGGCAACTCAATATTTAGCATCACCATCACTTCTTGTGATGGCTATCAGTTTCTAAAGGATTAAATATAAATTAGGAATAAAAAAAAGGATAGTTAAGATAACCTTAATTACTTAATTATATGTAAGTAAAATAGAAATTTTGAGAACTTTTAAAATTTTCCTAAAAGTATAAATTTATTCTCTTAAAAAAAATAATTTGGTGCATGCAATTACATTGGATTTATTGTATGCAATCTTATTCTATAGTGTAAAAAATTATTTTTGTAATTTGAACTCTTGACTATCAAATCACATAGTAATAATTTTACTGTTGTGTTAAGGTGCCCTTTGTAAATTTGCTCTCTAAAGCTTTGAAAAATGCTCAAAATTAAGACATTTATAATGAAAAAGAAGAAGGGAAGGTCAATGAGAATAGTCACTTGTAGAATCTTCCTCCTATATTATTGTTGTGGACTTGTGGTTAAGATATCATGTCATGGCACAGTGGTTTATTAGGTAGGAAGAAGAAAGGAAAAAAAAAAGGTTTTGATTAAATCTCCATAGAAATTGAGACGTTCTAAAATCCACTTGGTATCTTTCTTTACATCCTTGAAAGATGTAAAGATACCATCTTTTGTCCTCTTCCACTTTTTTGTTTTTTTTGTTTTTTTTGCTGCAGAATCTTTTTTTCCCTTTTTCTTTTATTGAAAAATTAGAATTTTAAAATAAGTGTCACTGAGAAAAATCTTTTTTTTATTCCTTTATTTTCTTTTTAAATTTTCTTTCTGATAGTGAACACACCAACAAGACATCAATACCTTGCACTTGTGTTGAAGAAACAAACTGTAGTGATTTTACTGAGAAAGAACTACGTACTTGTTGGATGGATAGCCGGTCTTGATTTAATAGCGGGTCCAGTCAGTTAGTTTGACAATGAGTCAATGGCTTGAATGGGTGGAGTTTAATATGACAATGTAAATCTTATCCTATTTATACTCTTGACATATACTTTTGGTATTGAAGCATCCCTTCAGGTACTAGATGTATCCTTCTTGATATATATCATCATACCAATTTAATCTAGTCAGTTGTCAAGTTATTTCTTTAAATATCGACACACTCCTTTGAGTAATTTTGATAAGAGTATTAAGGTTGATGTGAAATAAGATTTTGTTTGACAATATTATCTCACTTTCAGAGAGGGCGATCTCTATGTGATTTAAATTGAATTGATTTGAATGGAAAGAAACGGGATTTCTTCAAAATAAAAAAAATGTAGGTATGTATTTTGAATTTAAATATTATCATTTGTCATTTAATTGATTTAATTAATCAATAATTATAATATATATTAATTAAATAAATTCATATCGTGGCTGTGATTAATATGATTAATCATTCAATTACTCTATTATAAATATTAATTAATTAATATTACAACTATCTATTAATCTTTTGATCAATTAATCAATTTATTATTTAAATGATTAATTTTATAGTTAGATTTTAAAAATTAATTTTGATTTCGCACTTCTGAATGATTTGATAAGCATATACATACATATATATTCGAGTTAGCATTCATATAATCTCATACATTCAATTCATGTATGAGTCAAAAGTTTCCTCCGATCATATCAAATAAATCCTTTATTAAATATTAATTTTTCTTTGGCTTAAGAAATTGCTATTGGTTACTCAAATCAATTTTCCAACTAACTTGAAATCAAACTGAGAAAAAGACTTCAATGAACAAATTGATATACATCGATCCAGAGAGAGGAATCTTTATCAGAAAGAGACAACTAATCAGTGGAGATTCTATCAGACACTGAAGTGGCATGCGCAAGAGAATCCTGGTGACCCTACCAATGGAATTAGATTCTATATTGATGGTTTGTTGGAAGGCAGCTAGTCAAACTGCCTATAATAATAATAATAATAATAATAATAATAATAATAATAATAATAATAATAATAATAATAATAATAATAATAATA
>JBAMIB010041608.1:0-15841 GCA_037177415.1 Kaempferia rotunda
ATATAAGTTTCGATAATAAATATTTAAAATTATAATTAAAATAAATTTTAATTAAAATTTATTTTCATTGATAATTTTAAGTTTTTTTAGTCAAATTAAATTTGGTCAATAATATTTTTAAATTTTTGGATTTAATTAAATTTTTATAGATTAAATTTAAATTGGGTCATTTTTTAATTTTTTACTCGTTAAATTTAGATTTGACTGATAATTTTATTTTTTTACTTTAAAGTTAGATTTGGTTGTTAATTTATTTTTATTTTTTAATAAAATTTGATTTGGAATTTTAAATTTTTATTAATAAAAATTTAATTTACTGCTAAAAATAAAGTATAATTAATAAATTAAAAATAATTATTAATTATGGGGTTGATAATTGATTTTTTTAATAAAAAAACGTCTAAAAGTAAAAAATAATAAATATTTAATATTTTACTATTATTTATCTTTAATTTTTTTCCCTTAATTATCATTTTTGTATAGTTATTATTTTATCATTGTGCTTTTATTTCTCAACAACTTATTATGTACATTCTTTTATTCTCTCTTTTTTAAAATAATTTATCATCGATATTTATCAGCTAAATTTAATTGATAATTTATTGAAGTTAAAATTGATAAAAATACAACTTAATATATAATCATCGGGAAGAATCTATTATACATAGTGATTATATCTGTTATTCAAACATGTTATCTCTATGTTACAAAATTATAATTTTATTATTACATTATGACTTTCTTTTATCGAAGTTAAAATTGTTCGATAAAAAAATTTAAAATAACAATTAAAATGTGTGCTAATAGTATTATTATATTTACTATTCATTGCCAAATTAGTTAGTATTTTTAATTAAAAATATGTATTAGATAAATATATTATTATTATTAAATTATACTTAAAAATTTAACATATATTTTTTTTTAAATTTGACTAATAAAACAGTAAATTTTAACATAAGATAAAATTATTGATACAGCCTAGTCAAGTACTTGCTTCCGATTCTAAGAATAATTTTTTTCAATGCATTAATTGTCTTTTAAAATTGTACCAATAAAATTAAATGTCTCTAATAATATTTTATTAAAACATCTATTTTTTTAAAAAAACTTTTAAAAAAATTATTTTTAAATTTATTATTTGTTGTTTTTTAAAAATTATTAATATTTAAAAGAAAATTCTACATAGGGCTTCAAGAATAGTTGAAACTGTAGTAAAATGTCTTTTTCATTTTTAAGATATCTAAAAATTAAGTTTTAATTTTGATAAATCAACGGAGGATTTTTTTTTTATGGCCTCCGATTTGTTTGTTCAAGTACTCATAAGATAATGTGGCCGACCGAATGACAATGTTGTTATATTCTCTAGTGTAGGGACGGTCCACGAATGGGCTAAAACGGTGGCGCCAGGTCCCACGGCTTAGGATTTAGGAATGAGAGGAATCCAGGCGAGTCGCCCACCACACATATTTCCTTAATTATTTACAATTATTAATTTTCTTTCTTTTGAATTATTACGCTTTCCTGTCGTTTCCGATCGAAAAGAGGCTCGTTGGTTCCGCACGTGCCGAGGAGGTTGGTGACGGTTTGGTTGGCGGGAAATAATTACTGGCGCGGGAGTCCAAAATGGCGGCGGCGAGGTTTTTGGCGGGAACTTCGTTGGGGTTCGGACAGTTGGCCGGAAGAGCCATTCGGCTTGGACGCCTCTTTTGGAAATAACGCGCGCATCGGATTCTCTTTCCCTGTATTAATTTTATGAATTGTGGAATCTCTATATCGTTGTTTTCTCCTAATTCAGTTTATATATATAAATATTGAATAAATTTAAAATATAATTTATACATATTTAAAGATTCACTTCTAACATACTAAAAATAATAATATAAGGGGAAATTAATTTTTTCTCCACGTGAAAGGGTGACATCGGTTCCAAAATAATTTATATTTTTATTCTCCAAAATTATTTAAGGAGGAGGAGACTTACAAAGACGGTGGAAGGAGGAAGAGTAAAAGCATGAATTAAATAATATTTTCATCTAATTAGGTTAAGGATGGGAACGAAGACAATATTTAGTAATAAATAAAGAAGTTCACAATGAAAAAAAAATGCTTTGGCTTTATTTTGAAAGAGTATTTTTTTATAGGTATCTACAATGTCCTACTAAGAAAAAAATATTTATCACAAACTACATTGCATAAAATATTTTACCTAACCCAAGTGAGTCCTATATAAAATCATATTTCATAAATAAATAACATTTGATTCCTAATCAAATAAAAAAAACTAGATAGCAAGATAGTTAACCCTAAGAAAACCCAATATCAAATTTAAAAGAAAATAAGTAACATTTGATCCTAAAATTTATTTTAATAATTAATTCTTAACAACATATCTAAACTATGCACTTTAAATAAAAACCAAACATATCTAATTCAATAGATGTCAACGAACACATCTCTTTAGTAAAAAAAAAAAATCAAATTATTCATACTGACATGATTAATTATTTTTTTCAAAGAATATATTTTAAATCTAAAATAAATTTCAATGGGGATTATTTAGATTTTTTTTCTTTTTTTTCTCAGACAGAGTATATAAGAAAGGAAAATCTCTTACTTATAAAAATTAATAATAAATCTATCACACTATAATCTAATTAAATTTATAATACACACTTCTCACTGTCTGTTTCCTGAGGAAAAATAAATGGTTTATAGTCGTTGAGTTTTTATTTGTGCTTCAGTAATAAGCGGATGGTTTCAAAATAAATACAAATCCAGTACCACAGAGCATCAAAATAAGTGCCCGCATATAAATGCCCGTGCGCGAGCTACGAGTGCAATCGAGTTTATTTTGACTCCGCGCGCCGCGCTGTCGATTTGTAAAACTTGCCAACACACGCGCTCCTTTCTCTCGTAAGAAACAGAGATAGAGAGAGAGAGAGTGAGAGGGGCACCGCTGCCTTTCTCTCCTTCTCTCTCACCACCTGTCAATTCGAATGAGAATCCAATGATCATGACGTCATCCCATATCATGCCATTCTCATTATATATTATTAAAAAGAAAAAGTGAGAAAAAAAATTATTTATTTATCTGATGACGTCTTAACATAATTTTAACATGCAGGTTATTTGGGTGAATTTACCGCGTAAAGGGTTGTGTTAGGATAAAATATTTTCATGATTTATATCGATTAAAATTAAAATAATTAATATATTAATATCAAGTTACTATGTATTGAAATAAAATTAAAAAATTATAAAAAAAAATAGTTGATAAAAAATCGTTTTGAATTAGATTTTTAAATTATATGGATTTTTAAATTATATGTTTTGAATTAAAAAATCGTTTTAATTTATTTTATTTTAAACATGATCCGAATCCAATAACACCCTAGCGACCGACTATTGTGCGAAGGACGAATTAAGAGAAGTACAGGGTGCACTTCGCTTTTTGTCACTTTTCTTCGTTCTCTCCTTTGCTCGCCCACTTTGGCTCCCTCCCCCCTTCCTTTTTATTTTACCTTCCTCGTTTCGGCACTTCGATTCTCCCCCTCCCCCACCGCCGCCTCGTGTGCTTCCGCCTGCATCTTTCTCTCCTGCCTCCTCGTACGCGATCGGAATAGGCGCAATCGATGGGGAAGTATATGAGGAAGGGCAAAGTCTCAGGCGAGGTCGCCGTCATGGAGGTCACCCACCAGTCCGCCCTCGGCGTTCGCACCCGCGCCAGGGCCCTCGCGGCCGCAGTGGCCAAGGATTCCTGCGATTACCTCGTGCTCCGGAGCCGCCGGCTCGAGAAGCCTCTCTCGCCGCTCCCGGCCTGCAAGGACTCCGCCAAGGCCGGCGCTGGCCCCTGTCTGAGAGCGAGTTCGGGATCGGCGGGGACGGGAAGGTGCTCGGCGGCTGAGGCGCCGCCGGATGCGGAAGCGTCGTTCGGGGAGAATGTTCTCGAGGCTGAAGCGAGCGATAGGTGGGTTAGCTCGGTAAAATTAGGTCTTCTTGTGCTTCTCCTCTGCTTCTTCTTCAAACCCTGTGATTCCGTGTTACAGTTATGTGCTTTTACGTCGGCGCTTGGTTGATCATGTTGCATTATCGCTTATCTTTTATGTCCTGACAATATTTTCTATTTTAAAAAAAATATATATATTTCACGTAGAGGAAGAGACTGACATTTCTACTTATTTTGCTCATTTTATAGCTTATATAAAAGTATGATAGTGATTCTCCTACCATGCTTTTCTCCAGAACTTTTTGTTTCCTTTTACTTTCCTTTGTTCTTTCTGTGTAGATTTTGTTCTCACTGGCCTTTGAGATTATTCATTATTCTACAATTATCACAAGAAATTTATCCTCATGTGCGAGCGGTCTTAACTTGTTCAGAAAAAAAAAATACTCACACACACCGTTTGTTGTTTCACGTTTGCTAAAAGAAAATCATCGTATGTGTTCATTGCAATTTTTTTTTCTTAGCTCCATTGTCTTTGATTGCGACTCGTTCCCTATCATACTGTATGAATCTCTTGTGTTGTTTCACTTCTTCACTTCGATTTGTTGTTTACTGGAGAGCAGTAGTGTGTGTGGTACTGTTTGCGGACTATAACCATTTCGACGACTCCTCCGGTTTTATTACTGGTCCATGATGATGAATGGCCTTTTCCTCCTCTGCGTCGTTTGATTTTTGGTCCCGGGTGGGGTGGGCGACACTTGGTTTCTTTGGTCATTCATGCTTACAAGTAGAGCTTCAGCTGTTGGCATGGCTTGTATTCAATGCATTTGACATGTGCTGTAGTTAATGTTCTCTTTTGTTTGTACACTTCCGTATCAGCTATTTTTTTTTGTCACCTACCTTCGCAATCCTATTACGTTCCTTTCTTTTCTTCACTCATCTTCCTTCTTGCTCAAGAAGTGCAGATTCTTCCCGTTGTTCTCCAGCAGTTAATTTCCTTCTCCTAGTGATTCACGCCGTACGAGTTAGAATCTATGACAGACTCTCTGTTCCAAACTCGTGCCCCTCCCTTCGTCTGCTGATTTTTCTGAAGTTGAAAATTTACCATCGATACCCAGCTTCAAACAGTGCTGGGGCTGTTTGTGCAGTAGTTGCCGTGATCAGAAATTTTCTGGCAGGCAGCTCGGCCATCCTTACAGTTTAGTCATATCTCGTGTAAAAAAGTTGTCTTTGTTAGGGTACCTTTATTAGGCTCTCTCCTGTAATTTAAGGGTTACCTTCCCACTCTTTTAAGTGTTGCGTTTTGAAACTCGTACTAAATTCTTTGTTTCGTTCTTACTTGCAACATCACATTGTAGGAAAATTTTTGGAGTTCATATTCTTTTGGTGGGAATAAAAAATAGAAAAACAAATACCATTCCTAGTTTTATATTCTTGTCTCCTAACAATTTGAAGTGTAATGGTTGGCTTTAAGTTTACACAATTTGGCTCTTGTGTTTCCGTAGATGAATGTTTCTGACAAGGCAGTTGTTTTCAGGCATGACAGGGAAACTACACCGTGCAGTCTAATTAGAAATCCAGAAGCAATCCAGACTCCATGTTCCACCAATAGACGTACCAATTCTGAAGGAGCTAACAGAAGAACTGAAACCTTTCATCAGAACATACCTACTGCTCAAGAGATGGAAGATTTTTTTTCCAGGGCAGAGCAACTCCAGTGCCAAATATTCGTCGAAAGGTACAACATTCGTGAGGCTCTTACCTTGTCCAGTTCAGGCTTTGTTTTACAAAAACCATATGCTGTATTCTTGTTGTCATCTCCAGGTACAACTTCGATCCTGTTGATGATCACCCACTTCCTGGAAGGTACGAGTGGGTGAAAGTCGGCTTCTAATTCACAGATCGGAAGCTAGGCAACCATTTGTCCACATGTGTTTTTGTCTTTCTGATGATCGCTGCCCAGGGTTTTCACTGAGGGCAGCGTTGCAGTTACCATATGTCATGTTGTAAAAGGTCAAAGGTCCCAGGGATTAGTTAATTAGTTTAATGTCATGTAACGTATAGAGCAGATGAAGCACTCCTATAAAGTGTAGTTTAGCAAGTTTAAGTTCATTGCGACTTGTTCCAACTATATGTGAATTTCTCACAAATCACCCTGAACTCCAGCAAATATTACAATTACAAACTGCATAGAGGCAAACTCAAGTATATCATTTTTGGACCTGTTTCCATGTTGTCGTAGTGATGATATGATTCATCCTTCTACTTGCAATCACTTCACGGAATCGTAGAGGAGAAATCAAGTTAAAATAATTACAAAATGCCCAAAATATAATAATTCAAACTCCAATACTCACATATTCAGTATAAACGTATACGACAATAATTGCAGACTTGACAAAAGCATAGTACTGAAGAGCAGGATCACATCCAGTTAGAATTCCGAACTATCTGAAATTTGAACTCTCATTCCATTATAGATTAACACCAACACACCTAAAGCAATATGCATCTATGAAACATGGAAAGGTGATCTCAGTTTCATGCCTGCTTATTCCTTACTGATTACAACATCATACGACTGAGAATAGAAATGCATAAAGCACTGCTCTAAAGTGAAAATACGCCGTAAATATTTTCTGCAACATATTCGCAGTAAAGGAGAGTCAACTCAGATCAACTTTCACTGTTTCAACTTGGAAACCATATGCTCAGACTTCTGTTACAATGAAAGAGACAAACATCAGCTAGAATGAATAGATGAAAAGCAAACATTGAAATGAAGTTATTCTCCACAAATTGCAGTTTTTGAGCCTGTGATGAATGCATCTATATAAACTAAGCCTAGATTTAAGGACATTAACTCTGAAATTTGTGTGGCTCTTAGAATTTAGATAACCAGTTAGAGACAATAGCATTCCTGGTATATTAAGATACAGAAAAAAGATGCAACAAGCTATGCTTCCTCAAAGCGAGAGGATTAAATTCGTCTGCAGTATTCACAAACAAAGTAGACTAAAAAAAATGCAAATGCAAGCTTTGAAAACAAAGCAAGCAACTAACCTGCTCAGTATAAGGCAGATACTTGCCATCAAAAGTAACAACCACACGATCTTTTCCGTCAACACCCTTTACTTTGTCAACCGAACAGTAGAAATCTATAGCCGACATACTGAAATGTAAAACCAGCCATTTAAAATATCAGTTAGAAAAAGGAGAAAATAGCTTGAAGGAAGAGAATGAGAAGAGAGGTGAATGAGAACCATCATGAAGCCAATGCAGGAAGTTATAAGTAATTTTCTATTATAGTAAGATTTCACAAGTCTCAGTAGGTGTGAAGAGGCAATAACTTGCCTCAAAATTAACTTGCAATAGGCAAATTAGTGTACACAAATCTGCTAGAATCCTAGGAATGACTGAATTTTCCTCAGCATTTTCAGTTGATAATTATTTCTTTAACAGATATGGTAGGTCATTTGTGTTAGTTTTATAAGCATAGAATTCCAGGATAAGTTTGCTTAAAGAATTTGAGGCTTTCAGCAATAGGGCCACTTGTAGCAAGCTGGTTTTACTTGTTTGCTGAGTAATGAGATACATCAACTATGGAAAATGATAATACCAGTTAATTAATGGCTCGTGACCTCAGTAGTATACAATTATTGATCCTCTCACCCAGCCTGATAATAAGTTTTCTTTACGACCAGTTTTTTGAATTCAGCCCAATTACTTGGCAAACAATACAAACAACATTGTTAACCTTGGGCCTGATTTAATATTAGGAGATTTATTCAAGGTCAGTAGTCCCTCAAGTAGGAATACCCTAATTGTACACACAATCTACATAAGGCCATTCAAGGTCATTAGGAGATTCATTAAAGGTCATTTCAAGTCACAAAGGAAACAGTATCAACAATATAACACAAGATAGGCTTCAGATTCACTTACATGCCATCACCAAATTCTTCATTAATGATCTCTTTGATGCTTTCTCCAAAATGCATAACTGCTTCATTTAATCTAATAAATAAAAAAATAATGGGCAGTGTCAATAGACAATTCTACATTGGCATAAATCAATATTGGAAAATGAAATGGCAATGAATAATGATAAAGACAACAAAGGTTCCATACAATTAGCATATCTAGAGACTAAAATTTCCTATTAAAAAACCTTTCCAATGTTATACCCTAAACCAGGAATTTTATAACCTTCAAAAATAAATGAAAGAATAACACAGAAATAGACTAACCAAATCCTATAAGACATTCCTTATACATGCAGTTCAGTGAAATTTCTCTGGAGAAATTAAATCATATGAAACCTCATATAATATAATCCAATACAGATTCTCTATACCAAAGAGTGTCTACTACACTGTCCAGAGTGTAAGGCAGGTCAGGTATGCAACATTTCACCTACTATTTGAATTGGATCCCTTTTATCAGGTACCCAATCCAATCTAAACCCCAACTAAAACTTTGCATATAACTATGCAACCTGTCCGTCTAATCAGATGGATATCCACCTGCTAGGTATTCCAAACCCACTATGAAATAAGTCAGTTAGGAAACAAACTTGAACTAATAAGTTCGTGCAGGACCTAAATATGTCTATGGTATCAAAATGTTATATATGTATACTAATGATTCAGTTTGTAAACCACATCGCTCACATAGAATCTCAATGAATAAGTATATAAATATTATAATAAATTTGAACCCATATAATGCATGCAACTATCTGAATAGTAAGACTCAAATGAACAATTTAATATAGATGAGAGTTGAATCTAACATAAATAGGTCTTACATCACAGTATGCAGTTAATAACAGTAAAGATGTAAGAAAAAAAAACAAATATCTCAACTTCGAGCAAAGGCACAAGGTGATGGTCAAGAATGCCTTCACTCTCCTTTTTTTCTTCCAAGATGTACTCTTGCAAGAAGATAATGCACCAACTCCAAAAAAAAAACACCAGTAAAGCCTTCAGAATCATCATATCTTGGTGATTGTTACTCACTGACTCATGCATTTTGATGCATAGTTACACAAATATTCACATTTAGCACGTAAGAAAAGGGTTTCATCATATTGATAATGCAGTGGATCAACCTTTGAACAACATGAAACCACCTAATTGCTACATAATAGTTGCCAACAGATGACGACTAAACATAGTGATTTTGAATCACCATTCCAACAATAGAGGGCAATGCTTTAAAAAGCAGCCTAGGTCATTGCCCAGGCAGTTTCAACAAGCCTCCATTCGCCTAGGTTGAAGGTGATCATATTGAGCATACCATTTAAAAGGCCACGCAGTTTGCCTAGGTGATCCAAAACTAAAGATAACCTTAATTTCTATCTACCTTCACCTGAACACTCATTGGTCTTCTTCCAAGTTCTTTAAAGTGTGCTCGTCTTCCTTTATTCCGCACAATGCCAAACTTCTGCCTATGATTTTGGCTATCTTTGGGTTGCAATTCCCCCTCTTTATTCTTAGGTGTGTTTCTTAGTTCGCCTCTTTGTTTTCCTCAAAATATTTTTAGTTGATTTTCAAGTATATTTTCATGTGATGCAAAATGTGATAACGCTCACTCCAGGTGCTCCTCCATAGCCCGTCCCAAGGCCTTGTGGAAGGGATGTACATCACAATACTGAGTTGCCTCCTAGGTGGAAGGAACTTATTCCCTAAGGAAATGAACCCCAAGGGATTCAAATCTTGCTCTAATGATGCAAATCTGCCACCGAGTATCAACTTAGCTACGTCCGTGGGGGGCTTCAATTATATTTTCATGGTTCTTCTCAACATGGCCTATTTTTTTTATTTTATTTTAATCGACTAAATTAATCTTTTCATAGCTACTTGAGTTATTCCATCCATTGCATTTCTATAAATCCTTCAAGTTGTTCATTGTGACCTAGTTCTCCTTTTATGTTAAAGCTGAGATGGCCATGAAAATCTTAATTAGTGTATTATAAATTTCTGGAATTTTGTTACTAAATAGGCCAAGTGCAGATTTTTTTAAATCAAAATTAGTTGACTTGTAGACTAATAGAATTAGGGATTTGGTTGACCATCTGCCCCCGCCTAGCACCAGCCAGCAGGTCAACTGTCTATGCCCTAGAACCATCCTTTAATATTGCTAGAGGGTTAGTAGGAGTGTTAAGTAATATGAGTTAGTGTTTTAGTTCAAAAGGTTGATGGTCCAAAATAGATCCCGTTTGAAAGAAAACTCCAAGTATTTCTAGGAGTGCCAAATAGAGCTTTGAAGTGCTTTTGAATTCAGAAAAATCTAAGAATCACATTGATTGCCAAAAACATGACATTTTGGAGAGAAACACTCGCTATAATAATTCTAGAAGTGTCCATTAGAGCTATCGAGAGTGTTTAATCTGAAGATAAATTAAGATGAGTTCAAAAGCCCACAACTCAAATGTAAATTTTTTATATTTTGGGTTTAGGGTGGCATAATTTTGGATATTCTTAATTGTGCGCATTTGGGAAATTTACCAAAGGAAATATAAGCTGGATGATGCACCATGAGATGAGATGTGAACTGATACCACCGATTTGGAGAAAAAAATGGATTTGGATTGAAAAACAGAGTGACGAAGATCTACCGATCTAAGACATCAGAAAGGCACTATTTACTTTCTAAGATAAGTATACTTCTCCCTGCAATAAAGGCCTTTTTTTAGCAGGAAAAAAAATCATTCGATGCTGATCGATGGAATAACATCAAGAGAAAAAGGAGTAAAATCAAGGTTCAAATAGAGGAGTAATCAGCGAAATATACCGACCGATAGATGGCGGGCTCCTGGACAAGGTCAGGTCGAAAGGACCGGAAGGGCGGTTCCATCATCTCCCGGATGAGCTCATCCGAAAGCGCAGGGACGGCGGCACAGAGGGCGTCGACGGTTCCAGGCTTGAGTTGGGCCTGACGACGGAACAGCTGTGCAACATACACATTGGTGAGGCCCGTCTCCGCCGCTATCTCCGAGAAACTCTTCCCCGAGTGCCTCTTCGCCAACAGAAGCCTCTCCGCCACTGCCTTCCCCACCGCGGTCCCGTTGGCCTCCTCCATCTCTCCCTTCGTCGCCTGCGAATTTGTTAGGTTACTTGGAGATAGATTTTTCGGATTTTGTAGTTTTAATTGGACTCGGGAAGACGCCACGTGGCACAATGATTGTGAGTAAGTTTCCGCCGGCCGCCACTGAACGGTGGAGCTCGACAAGTTGATTACAAAAACTTCAATTATTTGTGGCAGAAATAATTGTGAGGAAAATTTAGGATAACAATTTTTTATTTTCCTAATAATAACGTAATTTTAAAAATATTTTTTCCTTCGCCCTTCACAGTCCGATGGCTAAGAGATCCATGGGCCAGAACGGGCTTCAAAAAGACTGTACTAAACCGGGCCAATTATCGGCCTAACGACCCTCACAGCCCGTATAGCGAAAAGGACAAGCCCAAGTTGCCCCGCAAAACGTCGAACGAAACGAAGAGATTACCCGCGCGCGCGAATGCAAACGAAACTAAAAAGACTCCCGCGCGCTTCCTACAGGCAAATGCGGCAAGGGTTTCTGGGGATTCATCTCGCCTCTCGCGACGGCGTTAAATAGACTGGCGCCTTCCTCAAGCTCACCGATACCTATCTCGTCCTAAATCCCCACCATCAACGACAGGGAAGGAGCAAGGAACAGGGCGGCAAAGATGGAGGATTTGGGAGCTTTCAGGCGATTTGCAAACCCTTTACTTTTCAATCTCCAGAAGTTGGAGTTGGAGCTGACTTGCGCCATATGGTATTTCGTTTATCTTCTCGATTCAATCCCTTCTTTTGTGGCTCACAAGAAAGATCTAAGTTGATTTTACACGCTTGGTAGAGAAGGCTTCTTGATATATGATGGTTTCATTAAACTAGCAGCAGAAAGTTTTAAATTTTAGTAAAGTTCCTTGTTTTTCTCTGTTTCTCGGTTCATGTAAGAAGAGTTAATCTGCTATGCATCACTCAGCGTGTGCTTAAGCTTGCTGCAGGAGCAACTATCATTCTATAGATGTGTCATAAGAGTAGGGCATGCTGAATTTTTGATGTCGCATCTAACTTCAAATTCCTTAAATATTTATTTTTTTTCTGAACAAGATTTCCCTTTGATAACTTATGTTAGTGAACAGATTTTATGTCACATAATCTTCAGAACTTATCAAACTAGTGGATGTCTCAAATTTTTTTGATTCAAGCAGTTTGGGTATGTTTCATTGATATGTTCAAGTGTTCACACAATCTTAACCTCTAGTATGTGTACTGCCAAAAAAAGTTTCATGCTTGATTTATCATTACTCTATCTTTGCAACTTGTGATGTTATCTCTCGCCTAATAGAGTTCTTGTTTTGTAATGACACAAAATTCCATCAGCAGCATGTTGAGGATAGATATTTTGAATTACTTCTTCAAAATTCAAAGAGAAGCTTTTAAATCTGCTTGTAGGCGTTGTTGAGTTTTATAGTGTTCTAATCTATCGCTTCCCAACTAACTTTGACAGCTTAAGATTGCTCAGAATGCCAATGTTGTTACCATGCAACCATATGTACTGCAGGTTTGTGCTTCTGGGCCATTATAACTGATTATACATGATTAGTTTTTGCATGTAACACAGTTTTTGTTTGGTCGTCTCCAGATCTTGTATTACTACTACCACAAGAAATACACAAGACTGTGCTGTGTGTAAAGCACCTTTTTCTGAACAAGGTATGTTCATATCAAATATAGATCCATTGATCCAGGCTTATTATTCTCATGTCTAAATAAATGGTGCAGACTTAAGGGCTGCAGGCCATATTGAAGCGATTGCACATATTTGCAAAAACATGACTTCTACAGTTAATGCTGTTGTGAATCAAGGTCCGCAAGTTGCTATTTCTGGTACCATCAGAGCTTCATTTCCGTATGTTAAATTTTATTAATTTACTACTTTGAATAAATAATAAATTTGCAACTTTGACTGATATGTAACTAGACATAAAGGCGCATTCAGCAGATGGAAGACCAGATTCTGGCAACAATAACTTGGCGGAAAAAATTGAACGAGTTACAGATATCATAGATAAGCAAATGCCATTTCATGTCAAGTCTACTGCAACATTGTTCGGATATATGAATCCATTAGAAAATAAGCTTGAGAGAAAACTACATGAACACAAGCTGAATGCGGGTGAGAAAGTCAGCGAAGAAGCTGAGATCAATAAGTTCCTTGCATCAGGGGATACATTCAGTCCTCAATCTTCTGGCTGCCAAAAATATTCAGATAATGACAGCTATGATGGACGAAGTGAACCAGTAAGTTCCATCCGCAAAAGAGAATCCTCATTTCTAGTATTTTAGGATTTGTCTCAACTTCTTAGTTAACCTACAAGTTAATTGTTCCCAGACCACTGGACAATTGCCTATCACAGAGTCATTCAAGAGAGCTGCAGATAACGAAACCTGCCTGATGGAAAATGGCTTTTTGGTCGAGTCAAAAAAGCAAAGGTTAAACAAGGATAATGGTAAGTAGTACTATGCATAATTTTGAATCATTTTTAGTCAATTGTATGGATCTCACCACTTGTTATTTGCTTAATGCAGATCACATGCACGAAAAACTTATAAATTGTGCATTTTGCCACACTTCAATAGCCACTGAGGTATATTAATTTTGAATCACTAATTGTCCTCAGTTGGCTCTACTTTAACATTCAGCAAACCTCTTATTAATTAACGGAAGTTTTTCAGGGATCTGGACCAATGTTACATTATCTTAATGGAGAACCAATGACAGACGAGCAAGCGTCACAACCCAATGTCTTGCATGTCCATCAAAAATGCATAGAATGGTAAAGTCACTGTTTTCTGGATGTTTTAATGCCATGCTCATCGTTGTCACTAGCACACAGTAGCTATTCCTTGCATTTTAAACTTTTAGTTATCTGTATGTATATCTATGATGTTGATGGGCAATGGCGTATCATTGAATTTTTTGTCTGTGATAATCTATTCATTATGAAGTTTTCATGTCCCTATGGGCTCAATATTGCTTCTAATACATCCGTGCTAATCACTAATCCAGGGCACCACAAGTTTATTTTGTTGATGAGACTGCTATGAATTTGGAGGCCGAGCTGTCACGCGCATCAAAGATCAAATGCAGTCACTGTGGCTTAAAAGGAGCTGCACTCGGGTGTTACAACAAGAGTTGCAGAAGAAGTTATCACGTTCCTTGTGCTGATGCGATCTCAGACTGCAGATGGGACTATGTAAGCTAATGCTTTGTTCTAAAACCAATGACCCTGATCTTTAGGTTTCTTACCTGCAATTGAGGAACTTTAATCATCGTAAATCTACTTTCTTATGCCAGGAGAAATTTCTTTTGCTTTGTCCAATACACTCTTCACATAGACTTCCATGCGATAAATCCACTAACAAGAAAAAGACATCAGCAAACACCACATTGTATGATTTCTCTTTCTCAATATTTGACGGGCTGCTTACATAGACTAGGAATTCCTTTTGATTTCTTCGGCATTGTGTTAGATGCCATTCCAAAATTTCCAATCCGATGGATCAGCCTCCGTGCACAAAACATTATGGAGAAGCTTGGATTGCATCTCCATGTGTAACAAGAGAATGGATACTTTGTGGATCTGCCTTGTCCAGGGAGGAGAAGGTAATCGTGTTGATGTCTAGAAAGCAAACATTTTATTTATTTCAACTGTCTACCAACGTTGAGTCTTTCTTTGTTTGATGCTTGAGCAATTCTCACAGAACATGCTGAATGAATTTGTGACCTTATCCGGAGCTTCTACAGCCAGCGTATGGAATTCAAGCATAACACACGTGATCGCTGCAACGGATGAGCATGGTGCCTGCAGCAGAACGCTTAAAGTTCTAATGGCCATCTTGGGTGGGAAGTGGATTCTACGTGTTGATTGTAAGTACATTCCCTCTCGTGCTATCCTTTTTTTCTTTCTTTCTTTGCATTTCCCTTGATGTCATGAACTCATCACTTTCAGGGCTTAATGCCTGCATGGAGGCTGGTCATCCAGTGGCGGAGGAACCTTATGAAATCACCCACGACATTCATGGATCATTTGATGGACCAAGAAATGGGCGACTAAGAGTTTCTCAAAAGGTATATACATTTCTTTCTTTGTTATTATTTTTTTATAGATTCCATTTGTGTACAGAAGAAGCTGATTAATTGTCTCTGATCTTACTATTCTGTTGCAGGCACCAAAACTGTTTTCAAGTCTGTCCTTTTACTTTAATGGTTATTTCATGCCAAACTACAAGAAATATCTTGAGACTTTGATTTCTGCTGCCGGTGGAAGATTTCTGGAGCGAAGTGAGGTTGTGCCAACAACTTTGATAGTTTATAGCGCAGAGCCTCCACAAGGAAGCGACCCAAGTGACCTGAATGGAGTGATCAAGAGGAGAAGAGAAGAAGCTGAGAGTTTTGCAGCCAATGCTTCCTCTCGGGTGATTCCACATACGTGGCTTTTGGACGCCATTGCTTCCTGCAATCTGCCACAAATTGTGTGATTGGTCTCAGATAGAGCCACCAGTGAAATCTGGAGACGAAAACTGATGAGGATTTCCTTTGCAGATTGAGGCAATCCGAATGAGCTAGAGCATGAAATTGTAGCGGAGTTTCTTGTATTTATGTATGGGTCTCAAGACATACGTGTTCGATTGTACTTTACCAGTTTTACATGTTATTTTAATCATCAGGATTGTGGCTTAATTTATTTCATTTATTTTTTTTTAATTATTTTCTTTTTTAAAATTTCTTTTTAATTTACGGTAATTATAATTTTATCCTTTAAATGATATATTTAGATTTTTTTTTTTATAATTTAA
>JBAMIB010042711.1:0-15812 GCA_037177415.1 Kaempferia rotunda
TTTTCCCCATGCTCGACAGGTTCCCCACGGCGGAGACATCATCCCTGTTCTTGCCTTACAAATACCTTTCTTTTATGTAAATCAGATCCTCGTTGATGAACAGAGTGGGACACGAACGATCCAGGGAGTTCTGCGTCATTGGAAGAACAATTTTCCAACGCAGATTCAGACGCCAATGGATATCTCAATGCCTTCGAATTCAAAGAGTATTCTTCTTTCAGATTCTTGTGTTTACTTGATCTTAATCTTTCCTCGAATTTTTTTTAAAAAAAAAAACACAAATGAATGATCTTCTTTCCTGTAGTTTCTTGTTTCCCGAGGACAGTCTAAACCCAAAAATCAAGCTCTGGTTGCTGAAGGAAAAACTGAGGTAGAGCTTTTTGTTGCCAAAAATGTTTTTTTTTTAAAAAAAAAAGGGACAGGGAAAGGAATAAGTGAAGGAGTTAGCATTAGCGTACCTGATCTCTTCTTGATAAGAACAGGGAAATGGATCAAAACAAAGATGGGAAATTAGACATGAAAGAATTTGCCGACCGAGCGTATCAGATTTTCCGAACTTACTCCGAGTACGACGACGAGCACCTCCAACGCCAACCGGCCAACGTAGAGGAGGAGTTCAAGAGTCTAGACACCGACGAAGATGAGTAAGTTCTCATCCAAAAGAAATAGAAAAAGAACAGAAAGGATCAAATTACAGACAATCTTTTCTTCTTCTGCTTCTTCTTTAGTTTTCTGACAGCTGAAGAACTGAGCCCTATATTTCATCGACTCTGCCCCGGGGAGCTTTCCCATACCACACATTACACGAACTACTTGATGCGTAAGGTAAATCGAAGCTTCTCCAGTGAATTGTTTGGCATTAATTCTTCTTGTGTTTCTACCTCAAGCTCAACTAGTTGGTCGATGTTGTCTGTGATGGAGGCTGATGAAAACAGAGACGGCAAATTGACACTGAAGGAGATGATACGGCAGCAGTATGCCTTCTACAGCAGTGTTTACGAAGAACTGGAAGAGGAAAGTGATGACTACGACGTCTACGATTATCATGATGAGTTTCGGCGATGATCTCCGTCTCGAGTAGTGTAATTTTTCCAGTCGGAGAGGGAGCATTTTTGGAAACTGATCTTTGAATTTCAAATAGAGCGAATAAATTAAAAATTGGCCGATAGGCAAAACTTTTGAATTATGAAAAACAAAAAAAAACTAAACTTGGACTAGAAAACTCGATCGAATTGGATTAAAACTAAACCAAAGTTTCATCGATGAATCAACTCTAGAAAGGGATGCATTAACTCATCATCCCATCCCTCAAATAGGATTTAAATTTTAAATGAGACAAATATTCTAGAAATTAACTTCTAAGTTTATATAATTTGTGCTTAGGATTTTCTATTAAATTAAAAGAGGAAGTTGTCATCTTAGCAGCCCCTCCTCAAGGGTAGTTCATACTCTTTAAAAAGGAATAAATCATGAGGCATTTGTTCTAACACAGTATCCCATTGTATGGAGAGGTCAGACACCCATTGTTATATTTTGCACCTATTTAAAAATAACCCTAAAATTTATTAGAACAACTATTTATACAGATAATACTTGCGTCAACCCATAAGGACAATAGATGGCATATCAATTTTTTCTTA
Source organism: Kaempferia rotunda (assembly GCA_037177415.1). Classification (NCBI taxonomy): domain Eukaryota; kingdom Viridiplantae; phylum Streptophyta; class Magnoliopsida; order Zingiberales; family Zingiberaceae; genus Kaempferia; species Kaempferia rotunda. The sequence goes on from JBAMIB010042711.1 coordinate 1,641, forward strand.
CATAAATTAAACCAAATTTAATTAAAAGAATTTAAAAAATAAAAAATTATTTCATCAAATATTTTGATAAAAAAAACGTCATCGACCTTAAAAATTTAAATTTATATCCAATTAAATACACACCATACTTTATATCGTCAAATGATACATTTTTAAATATGTTCTTTCACCTAGCTGGGTAGATGGCATATCGACGCCCAATATTGCTACCTAAATAATGTCGGGAAAAAAACAAAAAGAAAAACCTACCTATACAAATTTAATCAGTCTGACGTGTTTTTTCCGATGAGCCAGGATTAGGGATGATAAATTTATAGGAATTTAATCTGAATGGATGGTACGAAAGAATTATCGATACCCGATAACTGACTAAATATTTGATTAAACAATATTCATACAATAGAGATTTTTTTTTTTTCAAAATCTACTAATTTGTTGATATTAGGATGCTAAATAGAAATTGAATATATATATATATATATATTTATTTTTTTTAATGATAATAATAATTATTGGATGGATGAGAATTCTTGTAAAATTGCTATGTATAGCTGAGCAAAAGACAATTTTACCAAAGTGATTAGCTGCGACATGCTCTTTTGCATAGGGGTGTAATTGAGCCGAACCAAGTCGAACAGTATAAGAAGTTTGAGTTCGGTCTCAGTTCATTATCCCTAACCTCGAGTTTGAGTACGATTTGAGCTTTAGTTCTTAAGTTCGAGCTCGACTCGTAATAAAATTAAATAGTCCGAGTTCGGTTTGAAAAATTAAAATATGTAGCTCGAGTTCGGCTCGACTACCGAATTCATACAAGTTTTCTATTATATACGTGATATTATTTTTTTCTTTGCCGTAATAATATATTATTTGTATAAGCCAGTGATGTTTACTATCTGAAGATAGCAGAGTCAAAATTCATGATATCCAAAATCTGTAAATGTTTACTTACGACTCTTTTAGTTATGAACCCTTTTCTTGATAATTCAGTTCTAACATAACATTATCAAAATCCGAATAGGATGGTTTTCACTGTGTGGAATAGAAAGAGAAAAGAAAGCACATACTGATTGCTATTATGGATTTGGCAATAATTGCCTACTGATTCACTTATGTTGTATGCCTAAACGATCTGGTCATATACTGATTGCTGCTATGATAAGGAAAAAAGCAATCTCAGTAGGCTCTAGTAAACATGAGTGACAAGTTATTACAGGTTAGTTTTTAGTCAATGTAACAATGAGTTGTATTCTAGGGTTGGTGTAACATGTATTACTTTGAACTTGTTTCTTTTTTTAACAAATAATTGGTTAAAAATAAAAATATTCAATATGCTAATAAAAGGATGTATGAACAAACTTCAGTCCATTGTGAAGAGTGAAGGCCTCAGTCCATTGTGTGCAGAACAAAAGTATGGAATCCCACGTTGAGATCTTAACAAAATTAATATTTTTTCTTTGGACTGTTTGTTGATTAATGATTGCTACTGTGAATAATTAAAAATCAGATTGTTATGGATAATTATTGGAGATTCTTACTACATTACCTCTTTTAGTGCATCAACCTCCGTTGTGCTATATACCTCAGCACACATCTACATCTACCCAGCTTGATGGCATGATTTGCGAGGGAGGTTTTTCAAATGCTATTATGAATGGAAGGCCATCAAAACAAGAAGGAATCTACCTTGACAATGATTCCTCTATTCTTGCTGCAAGCATGAATCCCTCAACGAGTATGTTATCTTCACATGATTCCAACACGACAGGGATTCAGGAAATGAACAGAACGCTAGTCAAGTCAGAACCTAACTACTTGAACAATTCTGAGTTTCCATTCAGTAATGATAGCGGCATCTTGGACACGCACCAGTCTATTGATGCTTCAGTTGGATCGTTCAGTAGCTCAGAATTGACCGGGCAACCATTAAATGATACTCTCTTGGATATCGACACTTCTACACTTGGATTTAGTCATATTCCCCGAAATTTCAGTTTTTCAGATTTAACAGACGATTTCACTCACTGTACTGGTTGATTCCTATCATTTCACCTCAAATGGATCATTTTATTTCCATTTTGTGTTCTATTTTCTGACATAATATTTTGTTTATTTAAAGACATTTTGGAGAATTATGATAGATCTCCTTATCTTCCACATGATTCAAATAACTTCTCAGACTCCCCAGGAAGGGAATTCAAAGGTTACAGTCTTGTCTTTTCTGATGCACATTTGCAATTTTTCACCATGAGTAATCTTTTTTAACCTCAAATTTTTTACATTTTATTACACAGAAGAAGACATCAAGAAACTAGATACCATTTCCGAAGGAGTCAGCTATGAGGATTTTGGAAGCGACTGACTCAACTCCTGATGGGTTACTGCCAGGTATATTCTATGTTTTTGGGAAACACGAAAGGAAATAAGGAATAAGCTCCCTTCATTTTCAATAATAATGAAACATACAAATGAACCCAGCGATAATGCTGGTTGTTATCCCTTCTTCATGTTTGATATTAAATGGTCCATTTGGATCTGTGGTTTCTTTTCTGGCGGCATTGTTGCTATTTCGATATTCATAGACTGGATTTGGTCCTGAATCATCAGTAATTCTCAGCTCATTTTTACTTATGTCAAATTCAATACTCGCCACCAAGTAACATAGTGCAACTTGTGTGCAGGTTGACCAGGCATCTGTACATAGTGGATTGACTAGTTGCTTGTTCTTCTGACTTCGCCATGTTATTTAACTCACGCGTTTGAAAGGTCCAATGACGCCTGTTTTAACAAACAGGCAAGTGGCGTGACACTTCGATTTTGTGTTCTAAAGACCTGGCGTATCTTCTTCTTAGTGCCACTCAGTGTGCTTTGTTTTTTATTCTGTATGTGAAGTAATTCGTGACTCTAGTTCTTATGTTGTTGATAATTTTACAAGCAAAAAAGAAGACATGAAAAACTCGTTTAAACTGTTACTTTGTAACAAACATCATCTCAGAGAGACAAGTGATGAAAAGTAGTGTGTGCTCATTAAAAAGAATGACTTCTTGTTTGCTTATCTATCGAATTCATCGTGTTTTATACTCTTTCACAGTAAGTTCCCTCGAGTAATTCAATTCAGTTGAGTGTCTTGCAATTGAGATTAAATTATCATAGAATCTCAAGGTTACAAGTGATTGATTAGGTGGAAGCTCAAGTGTATTGCCAACTATTGGACATCTTACCATATAAATCCTGCGGCATATCCAAAAGAAGAATAAATAAATAATTACAGGTATTTTCAACCGCTTAGACTCAAATTCTGTTCCTTTGGAGACCTGAATTACCATGCGATCACCACGATTTTGGGGCATGGGTAAGTATTTTGTCAGCACTCTAGCACCAGAACACGTTGGAGCGGCCACGATACTACTGAAAGGTTTCTCAGTCGGAGGGGCTGCTGCTTAGAATAACACCCCAGATGAGTGAGTTTCAGTTCAAAGTGGAAGAGGAAAGAGAGGGTTCTTAACTGCTGCCAGTACTAGTTGAAAATTCAAATTTTCCAAAAAAAAAAAAAGTAGACCACCTTTGAATGTTGCTCAAATCAATTTTATCAAAAATAATTAGGTAATATGCAGTGACCAAGTAATGCAGTAAAAATTGAATGTATGATTCAATAAAATAATATTGAATGAACTCGGTCATGAAATATCCATATTTAATTGTTTATTCAATAAACAATGCCGAGTTGATTCAATATTGTTTATACTGCATTTGATTGAATCACACATTCAATTTTTACTGTTGTATTACCTGATGAAAGTGGCTTGAACAACAATCAAAGTTGGTCGACTTTTTTTTGGAAAATTTAATTTTCAACCATCACTGACCTCCCTTTTCTCTTCCACTTTGACTGAAACCTAAGCAGCAGCCAGCAGCCCCTCAACTGCGAAGGCAACTATGATTTTGGAAGGAGTGTTCACCTGAATCTTGCCATTGAAGGCCTTGTCAAAAACTGCTGGAGACATTCTTGGAACTGGAGCCAATGTGTCAGCTAGAAATCTCCCGATATCATTATTACTCGTCCCTCCTAGAAAATCATAGAAAATCTACAGTTAATACCCATCAGTTGAGACCCTTACCACTGAAGCTTCCATTCCTTCGAGATCAATAGGGAGCTTATCAATAGCAGTTGTCTTCAAGATATCAACTACCAAACCCAAACCAGAATGCAGTTACTTTGTACAAACAAAACTGCAAAAATAAGAAAAGGATGCCATTCTGTTATTAGTATTGAACAAATGATGAAATAAATTCCATATTGCAGTGCTTCTTTAAGTTCTTTTACATAGAATTCATGTATAAGGCACTCCCACCCGAAACACCAAAACCAGTCGAAAACCTGTGATTAAGATAGCAAGAGGCATCAGTAGCTTTCAAGATGAAAAAAAAAAATCTAACTTTATTTGCCAATTGCTTCAGTGTTAATAATCATGACAATGACTCAACCTCCATTTAGGACATGAACTAGACAGATTTAACTAGCTATTAAAATTGAACAAATTAGCACCATGACAACTAGTGCCAAGCCCCAAAGACATTGTTGGTAATACAGAATCATGCCTGGTTACAAAAAAAAGCTGAAAAAAATCTTGTTATTTTGACAGAAAACATTTATGGTGAAATCAGATCTTAACAATAATGGTAGAGTATCTTAAAACAAATATCACTCAGGATTATATAGTTTAGAATCACATTAGATGAAGTTGAAGCAGTATAGGATACAAAAAGCCAATATTTGCTGTAGTAATGCAAGGAATTCAAAACACGATGTCAACGTGACAGTGATCTTGTTAACCTTAGAAAGTATCCTGTATACAATAAAATGTGCATTATTAACTCGAAGAGGAATGCTTGTCCATATAGAAAAAATGAAATCAATAAGAATGTCAAAATTTTAGTTAGAATGGCTATTAGTTATTTGATGGAGATGAAAATTTTCCAAGAAGAAAACATATGATCAAATAAATAGCTTAAGAAGACACCATCTAGAGAGTATATGAGCCCCGTAAGACAGTGATTATCAGGAAAAAAAACAAAACCTATAAATTTTTATTCCATTTTTTTAATTAATACAAAAAGGTGGGAAATGGTAACTAGAGGAAAAAAATAATAATAAACCCATAAGCCTTGTACTCCATTTTTAAATAATAAAAAAATGTTAAGAAACTATGTACATGATAACATAAAAAACCATAGACTAACCTACTATCCAACAAGTACTTCCTTGGGATTCACATTTAGGTGAGACAAATACATGTCACGATGGTAATCGACATCTAATGCAACCTGAGATCAAAAGTCGAAAGGGAATCATAAATGTAGAGGTTAAAAAAGAACATATAAAGGTCTTTCTGCTAATACTTGAGATAAAATAATAATTGAAATCAACATGACAATCACATTTCTTGTAGATCCTCAATGAGTCCAAATATAAATTTTCCTAGAAAAAAAAAACACTGAACGAGGATAGAGCAGGGGGGCGAACCTGGTCGGCGGACTCGTTGTGAGGAACTGCGTGGGAGTTTTTGATCTCGACGACGCCATCAGAAACGGAACCGAGGAGGATTCCAATCACGCGGTCGGCCTGGTCGGGGCGATGGACGTATCAGTTGCAGATATTGAAGAAGACGACGGCGTGGATCTTGGCGGAGACGACGGGCGAAGAAGGGGGAAGAACTGCAGCACCGCCATGAGGTGAGATCGAGTGGTATCGCGGCGGTACAGCCTTCGGCTAGTGTTGTTTCTCTGGGAGAACTAACGCAGGAGAGTGAGAGGGATGGTTCTCGATTGCTCGCTCCTTCTTTAATAAAATATATAATAATTAATTTTATTCAGATTAATTAATTTTTAGAAATACAGTACGCAAGGACATCTCAAAATGGGGCAGACCGCTCGAGTACGAATACGATTGTCTTACCGTATGGAACTGGGCCTAGCCCAATCTATTACGAACCTTAATAGATCAGACTCTCAATATAAAGGAATGTCTTGCAGAAATAGCTAGTTCAATTAACACTCTATTTGTCTCTCTTAATACATCGATGATGGCAGCTAAAAAGGAGCGCATAAAAACTCAGCAAGAACGCATTTAATGTGGAGGTAAAGGTTTGTTACCTTCCAGCACCAAAATGGTATTGATCTTTGCATTCAATCTTATTCACCATCTATCACAGTAGTCGTCTAGTCGAGCAAATTTTCAGTGCATAAAGCTCAACAAGGTCCACCAAATCTTATTCCTTTTCAAAACTAAACTCCCGGTCCTTGTATTGATAATAAGGCAAACCAAAGATGCAATATAAAAGTCTGAAAGATCATCATGGGTCGACCAATGCATTAAACTTTTCAAGCAACAACGAAATCAACCGATTCTTTTTACAATATATTTGACTAGGGAGTTTTTCAGTTAATTTTTTGATGTTCTTCAATATGGGGTTATGAAATGGTAAGGACCATGTAAAATTGCAATTAAAGAAGTTAACTATAATTCACTTAAAGGTGAAATAAATTGTGAAGTAAATTGAAACCGGGACTTGGTGCTAATAACATGTAACCAATCTATCAAGCTCTCCAAGAATTAAATACTTGCAATAGTTGCATAGCTTTCCTTTTTTTTTTCGTCCTCTGCGTTTCAGTTCCAATCATGAGTCTGAGCACAAACTCAACAAAAATTCAGAATGTGGGGAAAAGCATAATGGTTGGGAATAGGCCATCAAGCTCTGTTTCGCAGCAACTATTCTCTGATCAGTAGATCCTACAATCAAATAAAACAAGTTATTTTGCAGAGTAATGAGGCAAAAAATCTGTATTCAGAACACACGGAAAAAAAAACTTGCGATGATCAATAAGAATGGACGTGCTTGATTTTTAAATGAGTCAACTAATTTCAGAAGGTAAATGTGTAGTTGGAACTTGGAGCAGCAACTTCTCCTTTGTTGTCATGTCGAAAAATTAGTAAAACATTACAACAAGGAATCTTTTGGTATGTAATTTTCATGATCAAAATGGAGCAAAAAAATCCTCTGAATATGATGACTTATTCATTGCAAGAAAAGGGTTACCCACCTTTAAGGTAGCAATTGCTTAGTGTATCTATCTAAAAAACAACAATAAAGATGAATTAAGACAGTACAAAAGAGAGGATAGTGCCATGAATAATAGTGATTTTAAAAAACTTATACAGAAACTAACATCATCCTCCCAAAGAAGATAAATGATGACAAGCCGCACTTACTATCGCCGGGAATTCAAGCTCGAACCAGAGAACCTGAGAAAATGTCAATATTTTGAATCATCTAACTACTCAAAATTGAGCATAGTTAAGTCAATCCCAAACAAATACAAGTACAAATGCTAATGGTACCTCCCTTGCAGCTTCCCTCCGAAGCTACGTCTTCCATTGCCCATCCCTTTGTTTTGCAAAATGTTGCTATCATGGTTTGATGTATTTCCAACTGCAGAATCCACTGATGAATTTCCAAGTTTGATTTCAGATGGTAAGCCATTAACCTCTTGCACATTTTTTAATTTATTAAAAATACTTGAGTCTGATAGTCCCTGAACAATATTTGATCTGGCATCATTTGGATGGACATCTTGTCTTGTTGAAATGTGGGTGCGGCTGTCACATTGGGTTCCTGCATTGCCCACCGCAGTGTCATCTGCATAAGGCACAGAGCTTGCAGCTTTTGATTCAACTGATTGTGACATTTTTTGGCGATTAACTTGGGCCACTGGTGTGACAGCAACAGAAGGTAATAAAGATGCATAAGGAGCAGACGCAGAAGCAGCAGCAGCAACTTTGGCAACAGCTGCTGTTGCAGATATGATTTGTTGTGCTCCTCCACGTAAGTGAATAAAATCCCCTTCAATAACAAATAACTGGAATTGCAACAGAGAACTTCAATGAACATGAACACAGGTTCCAGATTATAGAAGTGCATGAATAAAGCTTACTTCAGGGTGACGAGCAACAAAATCATCAAGCTTTCCATAGTGTTTCTTGTAGTCATGCCAATGTAGGGGGGCAAGCATTTTACCAAGCCTATTTGGAAGCTAAACAAAAGGCAGATAAGATTTCAAAAAGGGAGATGATAGCATATAGTGATATTAGCATATTACAATATTGGATACTTACTGTTGTACTAATTCTGATTTTGCCATCTGATCCAGCAGGAATTGCCCGAACAATGCAAACCAAAAGTGATCGTTCATCTAGAAGCTTGGGCTCTGATGGTGTTTTAGTAAGTAGCAAAGTACCAGAAATTGGAGCCACAGATATAGTAGATTCTGTAGTACCATTTGAACTGACAGAGTTTTGACTAGTTTGTGCATTGTCAGGAATAGGGCACTGTTGTCCAGATTTCAACACCTCTTCCTGGGATTGATTCCCATTGGGTAAAATGTGTTCAATCTGTAAGAAGAAATGCAAACAATTTTGCATAATTTTCAATGAGGATACTTATGTTCATCAAGAATTTGGGACCACAATTAGCAGCTTCCCTTCTTGAATAAATGCATGCAAAGTGACACGATATACAAACCATAATTTCTGTCTTCTTCTCTGGTGGGCAGTATTCTCTTGCAAAATCCAAATGAGAATGCCCATCCAGTGTACCTTGAGGCTGTTGGGTAGCTAGGGCCTGTCTAACACCGGATTTGAGCACCTAGAATCAAAAGGCTGGCATCAGCTTAATATCTAGAATTAGTTATTGCAGAATAACAATTGAGAACTACAGGTAGTTTCATATGATCACCTGAACTTCGCTTGAACTGTTGCCTGAATGGATAGACACTTGTTTTTCACTGTGGCTGCTAACATTCTCTGGGACAGACTGTATTTCACTATGTAGATTGAAGCTAAAATGAGCATCTGGTCCTATAAGAGTGTACTCTGTTTGAGTTGATGGATCCTTGCTCTGGTTAGGTGTCTGAGATACATCTGAAAGGGCCTAAGGCAAACAAAATAGAAATGGTAGTTGAAAAAATGTGATAGTTACGAAACACAAAAAATTAAAAAAAGTCCCTTGTACCTGTACCAGCTGTTTTTGTAATGGTTGATGATTTGGAATGGTAGGCGTTGATTGATAATGATCTATGTGGGATTTTGGAATATGTGAATTGGTGGATGCCATAGTAACCGGAACACTTGGGGGATTCAGCACATAAGAATGCACAGGGGCAATTTGTCCAGGAGAAATGAAGCCATTTGTTCCAATCAGAGATGATTGCAGGAGAGGAATACCAGGGACATGCTCACTCTGGAAAAAGAACAAAATTTAGCATATGAAACTCTAACAGACATAATGACACACACACTACATATTTACAGTAAATTGGATTTTGATAAAATATACATAAAATATACCATGGAAGTGTAATAAATAAAATGCAACCCATTGTCTTACCATACTAAATCAGATATCATTCATTGGTACAAGAGGGAATGTAATTTCTCCTTGATTCATTCAAAGAGAATCTTGATCTACTAAAAGAGGATAAATGAGAAGAAATTTACTTTGGGATTATACATGTTTTTTCCTTCTTCCAATTCTTCTAACCCTTTAAATGCAGTTGAACTAATACTGCAGCTCACCACCAATACAAGTAAATTCCTGAAGTTAAGATGAACATCACTCCTCAAAGTCCATCAAAGATAATTGTCACCCCTACAGGTGTGGTGCAATGGTAAAGCACTTAGAGGAACAACTAAGAGGACCAGGTTTGAATCCCAACATGGACAATTATTCTGGATATCGGCTTCTAAGTGTGCATAAGTTGTGCTCCGAATTTACTCGGTAGGCGAATCAGGGGAGAAGGTTATTTACCTATTATCGAAAAAACAACAGATAACTGTCATTCAGTCGAAATATTCCTCATGTGATGCAGACGTTGGCACCAAACCAACTCAGCAATTACAGCATGCATCAGACAAAGCCTAGGTCTATAATCTGAATTTATTGGCATAACAGACTCAACAATGAGTAGAAGATCATTGTTCTCCTTTCTAAAATCAGTAGCCAAGATCTGTGAGCTCTCTCATCAAAACGATCTCACAATTTTCTAACCATTGGATACCACTCGTTTCATATCATCGTGTGATAAATTTTTCTGAAGATCTTTCATTGCTTCAACTTTCAATTTTTCGGAATGTAATATTCAGAGCATTAAATATCTCCAAGAATTGTGGATTCAGACTCATATTTGTCAGGATAGCCTCAAAGACCCCATCACTGATGGATGTAAACTTCAATATGCCAACCTTGGTTTAGATATTTCTCCACCTTTTGATTTTGGGGACATTTTATAAAATATGTTGATGTAAATATATGTAATATGATATATTATGCTAAATTACATTTATTGTAAATTGGTCCAGTTTTGCACATTTTTTGGATTTTAATATAAAAAACAAAAAAAATTGATCCTACTCAAATCTCAAAAAACAATAAACACAAAATACCTGAACCATTTCAAACAATCTGATTTTTCAGGACAGTTCGGTTCATCTTTCTAGGTTGAGTTGAGTAGATCAGTAGATCAAGTTGTTTACCCACCCCTAAGCTGCACTTTAATAATCTCAGAAACCATATCCGATTCCATGCATTTTTATTGACTCTACAGATTCATCTAGTCATTCGCATCTTGGTACAAGTCATCAAACCTATTTTTTGTATGTTTTTTGTTTCTTTCATTGGTTGTATGGACGGCTTTGATTGACAAAGTGTTGATATTGATTTCTCACTGAAATTTAGACAATACTTCAATAGGAACAGGTAAGACAAAGGAGCATCCATTAAATTCATCAAAACAGAACAATTCGTAAACAAATAGGCTAAATACCCATGTTTATTCTTCAAAAAAAAAACAATGATGTCAGTGCCGCATATCATGGTTATCAACCAAATACAAGACTTTCAGTTCCAATAATATAATACACTATTGAGTTTACACTGGGCAGTATACAGTTATAACAAACAGTTTCAATGAGTATTAACAAAATTTACCAACAAATATTACCAAGAAGTAACACATCTCAATGATAAATAACAAATGCGAGCAAACAACATTAGAAAAATATGTTCTCCACACTTTATCTTACCTTAGAAGAGGTATTTGAAGTTGAAACATATGCTGTAGTTCCATCTACACTTGCATCAGATGTGAACCCCAACAGAGCATTTGATTTGATGTCATCTTTTACATTAATCTGGTTTGCCTTATAAGAAGATGAATCCATGGAATTTGCAGGATTAACTTGTTGGTTATCTTTGTATTTTGCAGCATTTTCCCTTGCCTCAGACAACTCCAGTTGAAGTTGTTGTATGACTTGCATATGATGGCGATCCATTTCAACAAACTAGCAAGGCGCCAAAGATTAGTTATAGAAGACGAAGCAACCAAATAAAAGATTGTGGATGCACAACATAGCACAGAGGAAATCCATGATCACACTTTCATAGCAAACAGAGGCACAAAGCATTAGTAATCAAACCTGTCGTTGGATACCAATCCAGCATTGGTTAAACTGCTCAGTACGCTCTCGTAGCTCAGCTTGCAATGACTGGTTAGTTGAGGTATGCAAAGCATCCATTTCTTGAACACGTGAAATCCATGAGTGTGCCTCCCTCAATTGTTCATCCTTAAAATGAATCGTTTCTTGTGCAAGTTGATTCTAAAAGGAAGAATATTATATTACATTGCTTCAAAACAACAGAAGAATACATCATTGGAGTTGATATATAACCAGACAAACTTTAAACAAATGCATTAGCAGTAGAATGGAAGAAAAAAAAACTATTAAAATGACCAATTGTGATAATCATAAAACCAGTACAAGCAGGTCAAAGTTCTATAATAACAAAGTTTAGGAAACAACTCCTGGCAAAATAAATGGCGGGTGGACATTATATTCTCTGCACAATATTTATAGGTTTGGTGAATGATTGGCAGTCTCCAGAAAATTTATCTGTCAACCGTGATTCACACCCTTTAGTAAAAGTGTGCTGTGCTAACGCTGACAATATGCCTCCAGTCATGTGATAATCCAATTTCACTAACCAGATATCAATTGTCTAAGTTGATACTATCTACCAACTATACCACAAATCTTTACGTACAACCATTAAGTATTTCCATTAACACTCATCTTCACGAGCTCAGAAAAAATGGTAGTCAGATCACTGTCAGTGCAGTTTTTACTACGGTTCAATTCTATTTTCTATTGGTAACTTGACGAAAGGACACTGTCTTGTCAGTTTTTCTTGATACTTTTAATTCCCTATTATAACACCAGTTATTAAATCTTGAAGAACGAAATGTAGCTGTAATGAAGCAAATTATTAGACTTTTCCCCCACTAATGTATAACTTATTACAACTTAACATACAACATTGTTTGTTCACATATTTATAAAAAAAATTGTAACTATTCATAAGCAAGATCATAGCACTCCCCACTCCCCCGTCAAACTGATTCAAAAAAATTATATGTGGGATTTGAAAGAAGGCTGGAGAGTGGGGGCAGCCTTAAAAAGAAAACTCGGTTTAGGGTCCACAAAACAAAGGAATGGATAATAAAGAAAATGCAGAAAAGTAAAGAGAGAAAAGCAATGATGACTCAGTTTTTTATGTGATTCAGTAGCTCCTAGGCTCCTACTCCATGGAATATGACCTTTCGATAGGTCGCTCCACAAATTCCACTAGCTTTCTCCTTCTTGGATAGCTTTGGAGGTGGAGAAACCTCTTGCTTACAAAAGAGTAAAGAAAAATACAAAGTATGGAAAAGAGAACCTGTGAGTAAAGATTTTGGCTAAGTAGATTTGTTGTAGAAGTTGAATAAATTCATAGCCAACATGTCCTATATTTATAAGCCTCTCCCCAGCTTCCAAGAAATCCCGATCACGGCTCCTTTAGCATCAATCAACTAGTCATTAGCACCCAACTGCTTTTCTTGTTGTTTCAAATGACTGGTTGCTTTGTTATTTAAGGCATGAAGCGCCCAAAAGCACATAGGTGCTATGGGGCCTGAGACGTTAGGCGCAAGGTGAGGCGCATGTCTTACCGAAGTAAGGCACTTTGGGTATAAATTTATATAATTCAAACATATCTAGGAAATTTTTGCCAACATATTTCATTAACAAAATTATAATCCATAAACTATTATACAATAATATAAATATAAAATTCACTAACATTTAAATTTTAAAATAATTTATCTTCATATTCAAAATCAAACTTCAAATTAAAGATAAAACAAACTTCAAATATTGAAGAACCATGCAAAGAGAAATGAGTTTGCAAGGGAGGTTGATGTTCATTCTCTAGGGGAGAGGAAGAGTCAAATATGTAGTATGCATGCAACCTAATTAAAGGTTGATGTTCATTTTCCAGTGGAGTGGAAGAGTCATGTTAGAAAAATATGCCTCATGTGGGTTCGGTTAGGCCGGTTGAAGGAGTTCGAATTCCTGCAAGCAAATAATAAACTATCTCGAGCTAACTAGCAGGGATTAAGAATTAGCACAACTTCAATAATAAACATAAAATAAAAAGAAATAGAGGCTCAGCGTTTACTTGGTTACAACCAAGAAGGTTGTTAATCCAAGGCAATTAAGCTCAAAGAAAATCTCCTTCGATGCAGGCGGAGAAGCCTCTTACAATCACTAAAGCTCAAGAAGTAAACTAGGAAAGCACTAGAAGTTGTGTACAAGAGTTGTGTCTTAATTCCTAGCTAATCCAGCCCTTATATAGGCTTTACCAAAACCAATCCGTTGGGCTGGAGGCGCCTTCAAAAGGGTTGAAGGCGCCTTCAATTGGATTAAGTTTTATCTGTTAGATAAAACTTAATCCGACACTGCAACGGCCGCTGACTCGGTTCGGAGGCGCCTTCACGCGCCTAGAGGCGCCTTCAGTAGGCGCCTTTCAGGATTCCAGGGGCGCCTTCAAGTACGCCAGATTCCAGCTCCGCTGTGCTTCTTCCAGGGCGCCTTCACAGAGTTGAAGGCGCCTTCCAGGGCGCCTTTGGCAGAGCCAGCAGGCGCCTTCCATGCGCAGAGCAGCAGTCTCTCTGCTCCTTGTCTTCCGATCTTCTGGGTGATTCGGACATCCGGAATAGGGCTCACCCGAACCCATTTTCCGTCCT